>JAUOBX010162574.1:0-11930 GCA_032360705.1 Eupentacta quinquesemita
TGGTATATCATTTTGAACCCTGATGTCACATGCTACTCACTGAGCCATTAACAAAGTTTTCACCGCTGTGTAGTTGGCAATTGCACAACATTCCGAGTTGGCCACCCCAACATCTCTCTGAAGTCTGACACATTTCTAGCTAATTCCTACGAGGAGCTCCTCAGCTTATGGGTGCTTTGAGATGGTTTCTGACGTTAGATGGATCCAGTTTGGAAAGGCTGTATCCTTTGAAAAACTGTGTTTTGATGATCACCACCGCCTCGGCATTGTGACAGAGAGGAATTACCTTATTCGGCGACCAGGTGAAGGTTCACATGTGAAGAAGTATCCAGTGGTGGAAGTAGAAGTATCTAGGCCTGCACTCTTACCGGACCTGTATATGGGTTCGCTCATCTGCTTGGCAAACATACTGTAAGGAACATTGCTCTTGTTCTTTCTATCATTGCAGTAAATATTGCATGGAAATGGACGAGGCTTTGCCTTCAGTGTGATGCTATTTTCCCGGATTGATTGCATGGAATCTCTCAAATACATGCATATAATACCTTCATTTCATGGAGGACCATCTTTCATCAATAAAAATCTGCTCGGAAAGTTGTTTAGGTACATTTGAAAAGTATATTCTTCTAAGACTGAGCACAAGGGGGTCAGACTGTTAAGTGTGTTTCTTTGGTATTGGGATATGTTGCTTCATGGACATGATTCGAAGGTGAAATGAATGAAGATCCCTCAAAGGATTGGAAACCTATCGATATCAGAATTATTGATAATATTAGTGAAAAAATATGCATTTATAATTGTAGAAATTTGAAAATTCTCTCTAGGAGACATAACTTTAGCAGTAGCAAACTGAAACTGGAGCAATGCAGCAATTCTAAATGTTACATATATATATATATAGGTATACTTAAATTTGGGAAGAACGATAAGCGGTCTCAAGCGGTTCCCATAATCACGTCAGCTCAGTTTATGGAACCCCAGACATGAAATCGATGGATTTCTGGATTTATAACTCGGCCAGTTCGGTGTCCCGCATCCCTGCAATGCACTGTTGTTGGACGAGGCGTGTCGCCCGACTGTCCGCTGCTATACGTGTGTGAAAAGTAGTTTTCTTGTGAGATGACTTTTAAAATGTAATGTTTGCTGCCCAGGTTGATCTATGACATGACACATTGTACAGAGCAAGCACAGAGGTAATGTGCACCACAAAGTGTCGGGTTTACAAACTACCTAGAATCACTTGTATGTATGTCATGAAATTTCTCATGCCGTAGGTGAGACGGGGACACTCAAACTTAGTTTGGATCAAGGCATGACTGTCAGTATATTGAGTTTGGAATGTCCAGTTTGATCAGATGGTAATCGAACTTGACTATCCTAATCGATCAGGTGCATGCATTCACCACTGATGCAATTGACATAATAGCATGCTTCATTTCGGTGATGGAGGATGAATGTAGAAGAAACATGAAAAAGCTCCTGATGAATTTTCTACCAATTTCATCGGTCCACGGCAGTATAAACTATTGCTCCGTAGTCGGACCTCAATAAGAGGGAACCTGGGGTAATTTTTACCCCCTGGTAAGAAATAACATAAAATAACATCACCCATAGATAGCTATTGTGTATGAAGTGACATATGTCAAGAGATGGTTATTTCCACTAGTAGTTTTCATGTATCCTGTATGTATCAGGTGCATGCTTCTAGAACCAACTCTGACATGAAAACCATCATATTGATTTTGGTCTTCCATACACCAACGTTAAATTATTGCATGTCGGCACGAGGTGGGCTCTGTCATTCTGACGTGCTGTACCTTCCTCCAAAGAGCATTTCTAAGTTATTGCCGGGCAGGAATATGATTCTCCAAACACTGTAGAGAGGTTGTCTGAACCGATGAAGTCATCTGTTGAGTAACTCCTTGCAACGGAACAAACAGATCACACGATAATCTCACAGATGATCTCACAACACATTCGACCCCCTACACAGTATTGGTGATGTTATGTCACAAGCTCAAGCCCGTCCACACTTCACACAATTTATTGAGACACGACAAATCGTGTCCACACTGTATGCAACATTTTCCCTCATCACAGCGCGATACTCTTCCCAACAGCATTGTTTCTGCGTGACATGTGTCTTTCGTGACATGTGACATGTGATAGGAGTTCAAACTTGCCAACTTTTGTTTTATTGCGCCACCATTTGTTGCGTTCAATGTGGACAGTACTGAGGATCAAGAATACTACATTACGTCGCGACTTATCGCCTCACAATTTATCGCGTGGAGTGTGGATGAGACTGTGGTGAGACTGTGGTGCTATGATTTCTACCAATGGAATTGATAAAACATTGATCAGTAGCAATCGCACAGTCAATTCGTTGGGGGAATTCTGCTGCTACTGTCAGTCAACAACTCGTAACAAACTGTAAAAGTGCCTTCTGTAACATACAGTGTGTCCCTCCGAAACAATAGTGAAAAGTGTTGAAATTTGTTCGAGTAATATTTGTGAGTGTAGTATATTGAGTATTTTCATTTTGGTCACAATAAATGATAGCAATGTGATGTTCTATCCAAGTTGAAGTTCCCCGCTGTTTGGCTCCATGTGAGTAGGGCGTTATTATTATTATTCAGAGATCCGTAAATGAAGATATGTATGTTATAATTTTCCTTGTGTTACACCTCTATCGTACAGTGTTCCAGTTTTAATGTGCACATATATCATTGTAAAAGTTTATGATGTAGCATCCGATTTCTGTTTTGTCGAATTGTCATTTATATATGTGGAATATATAGTATCACACAAATAATTCACTTGGTGTGTTTTCAGGAGTAGTCTTTAATGCATTAGGTTCAGATCTCCGGTCCTAGCTGGCGTTATGAAGTTAATTGCAGCCCATTCGTTTCTGAAGTACATACGCGCGGGGCTAAGGTGAACCCCCGATGACCAGAACTACTTCGTTTGAAGGCTTCCTATGGACCTGGAAAAGAGGGGGCGTTATCAGAGCGGGGCAAAGTACAAATGGGTGTGACATTTGAGTAACGAATGTGCAGAATAAAATTCATTCATTCATTACATTCCCTGCATTGAGACATATTCTCGCTAAGGCGGCAGTCAAAGCATTCCCCAGTAGAATATAAATGTAGTAGGGCTGTACAGTTATGCTAGCCTATTAGCTACCGGAATTGGCAGATTTTTTACCACAGAGTTGGCCACCCCGTCATCCCGTTTTTGGTAGACGGAGCGGGAAGGAAAAGGGAGCAGTAGTAATGCAGTTATGCTAGTAGCCTATTAGCTACCAGAAGTCCTCTCAATTATTAATGACAAACCCTTAATGCCTGTTTATGAGTGAACTGCCAACATGTAATATCCCCATATCATGCGAATGTGGTCTCAGAAAGACAAGGAACAAATCTAGTGTTTAACCACCAAGATTTGTTTGGATTTCAATACTAGGGCAGACCTGTGTCAGAGAAGCAATTATGTTGAGAGTGGTAGCCTGCCTAGTTGACTAGAGCGTCAAGAGAGTCTGCATTGCACCATTGAGCAATGTCCTTTACCCTGATGGCTCACATTGAGGAGAAGGTGATTTGTATGTTGCCCGCCCAGTAGCGTACGCACAAATTTGTCATGAGGGGGGGGTTTTGGGTTATCAAAATTGAAAAGAACTAGCTTCCACTCTCCCCCTGGGAAAAATGCATTTTGAAGATGCAAATGGTGCAAGGTGTGAGGCTATAATCACCAAAAATAGCTTCAAAATCTTTGGAAAAAATATTTTCTTGCAGGAAAATCGTCAAAATCTTGGGTCATGGAGGGGGGTTTCAACCCCAAAAATCCCCCCGTGCCCGCCACGTGTAAACATTCTTCACATTGAGGTCACACACACACTCTGTGACTTATGGAGGGGTCGCAGCTGACGAGAGTGCTGTATCTGGATGGTATGTTGGCACCCTTGCCAGTTTGAATCGGTTCAGTACATGTGTCCGGCAAATGTGCTGGCGCAAAAACTCCTGGCTGTGAATATGGCGAAGGCTGAACCTTCATCTCCTATTTTCCTGGTATAACTAGCCCTGGAACAAGTAGAGTCTGGGAATTTGAGGTTGGAGTCACGCCAGAATAGTTCAGGCAATAGCGCCACAACTCTTTAAGAACACTTTGTTGCCTATCTTTATTCTTCATATGATGTAACCCATCGCAACTCTCGTCTACGCAAGTTGTATTTGTGATGTGCATCCATCATTGGTATGATCTCTTGAAGATATTCTCTTATTGGCAGTGATAGGCATACGATGCTCGCCCTGGGAGGGGGAGGGGGGGGGTTATGCATGTCTCCCGTTTCCCACAAGTGAGAAATTTCGCAGTTGGGTATCTCGAACTTACTTCCAGTACTCTATCACAGTGATTGTTGTGGTCACAAACTTGATATATCACCTTTTCTTGTTGGAGAAGAAGCATTTGGCAGTGTTTGACGGAATGGCCCATCAAATGGCCTTGAACTTGAATCCCTGATCGAGTCTGCTTGCACCCTTGAGCTAGGTACCTCATCCCGATTGTTCACAATTAGTGGAAGGTTGATTTTAATGTTGCTGCCTGGGTGTAATGACCACTTCTTTTGCATTGAGGTCTGTGAACTGACGAGGTTACGCAGCTGACGAGAGTGCTGTATCCAGTTATGCACCCTTGCTAGCTTGTACCGGTGTCGAGCAAGCAAACCATAAAAAAAATAGATAGAGATGCATGATCACAATAGCTCACCTAGTCATATGGCTAGGGTGAGCTAATAATTAATATTTTCTTGTGAACCAGGGACTGTTATTGCATAATTGATTTGGAGAAACCAAAAGTACTTGAGATCTCGTTCACTTTGAGGCAGATATGGAGAGAGGACCATCTCACTTGTGCCACAATGTTACTCTTTTCACTAGGCTAGTTGATGTTCCCATGTAATACTACATGGAGTGTGTGAGCATAGTAAATAGAAGACAAACAGAAGTCGGTTGCTTTATGGGGATTCATGTTCTGAAAAATGTTCATAAAAACAACTATATAGAAATGCAATAATGGGCCTAATAATGAAAATAGCAAAGTAGTCTAACTTACCAGCCAGCATTCATGATTGATTGTATAAGTGGGACAAAACTTCACAACTTCAACAAGTGTTTCCAAGATGCGCTGTGGTTCCCAAGTTGACCAGGATTTCAACCATTTTCAACCACAAATGTATTTTTCAGTGGCCACAGATTCTTTTGTAAAAGTCCTTATAAAACTAGAATATGATACTAATAACCCTTCATGCTGTGCCCATTGCATTATAAGGACCTGCCCCAGTCACTCTGTTTTCCCGGCATGACTCTTCCAGCTCGGGTTCAGAGCTGCACTCAGTGATTTATGATCCACTGAAACCCCAGAGCTCCCATCTACAAACAAGATTCTCCTCCCCAGTATTTGGGGCAGACCCTGAAATTTTGAGCAAATCTCACGATGGCATTCGGGGCGTCATGTTCACTGCCTAGTTCTGGCATCAGTATGGAGATTGAAATGAATTAGCAACAGGTGTCACTAGTGACATTAATGACAAGACAATGTGCTGCCACTCAGCGAAATACAGAAATAGTGGGATGCGATTATCCGTAGACGTTCTAATGCTTCTAACATGCATGACTAAAACTATTCATATACCCATGGGGGATTTGCAATTGCTTAAAAGTGAACTAGAATAATTTGAATTGCTGGAACAAGGCATTAATCTACAAATTAGCTCAGTCAGTAGAGCAGTCGGTCGCATTAGCTCAGTCGGTAGAGCATTAGCTCATTCGGTAGAGCATTGGACTGGTGATGGTTGCTGGTCCGATTCCTGCTGGCTGGCTTTGCCGGTGCCTCGTCCCACCCAGGCATTCTGGGAACCTTGTGAGGTGATTTGTAAATAGAAGCATGCGCCCTGGGTGCATGGCAGCTCTATTGGGATGTCCCCTGGGGGACACGATAACGTGATACACAGTGTGTGTGCATCAGGGAAGAACAGAAAGAATCGTGCACCATATAAAAGTTCGTGTTTGACAAGTCACTAATGATCAGGGGTAATATCTGGGAAGCTCTTTGAGCATGTCATCGACATGAAAAAGCACTATATAAGAACAAGATATTATTATTATCATTATTAAATGAGAACTGAGACGGCCGCTCAAACTGATGAACTAGAGAAGTACAGTATGTGACATGAATAGCAGATAACTGTGAAATCAAAGTGGTAAGAGTGCAATCCCTAGTGCGAAAAACTGCATTCAATGTCTGACCATTCTTCTGCAATAAGCCTGTTCACGGTTGCATCTCGCATGGTATGCTAATGATCCACGTCAAAGGTCACTCAGGAGCGTGCAGAGACCGGGCTGCACAAAGAGTGTATAAAGCAATGAAGATATCGTTCATTCGCAGGTAATGCAATCTTCTGAAGCTCCCCTGGAGGAAAATCACTAATATATCCCTCGCACTCGAGAACAATAACATAGTCAGAGATTTGTTGGAATAACATAATTTTCAACGAGTCATGGCAGTTTGAGAATAACCCGTAATGATGAGTCTATGTGTGAAATTTTGTTAGTTCCCGAACGTTTCATTAGGCTTAGCTGCTGTGAGCATGCAAATTGATACCCATGTACTGGCTAATACATCACTGCGATTGATTATTACATTGAAGCACCCACAATTAGAGTGTTGTTGATCCAGTGTTTCCTCCCACAGGGCATTGCATGCTGTCCAACCATGATAATATCAACTGCATGTTAAGTCCACTTTGTTCCTGGGTACTTGTGATTGTTCCTCAATCTTTTTCTATGATGCCATTAACAAATTTCATAGTTGAAACATTCCAGCCAAATGAACCACCACTTTAATATCAGGGATGCTCAGAGATATCCGAAGCAAAGTAGCACTCGATAACTAGGATAAACCACCAAACAGAACGAACTGGCCAGAAGAGCCATATGCTGCATATGTCCGATGCAAAATGCACTAGAAGAAACCAAGGCAAACACATTCTAGTCACACCATCTTTCAACAACAAATGCTACCAGTACTCATTGAATTCCAGGACTATTAGGGAGTTGAACTTACTCCCTTCTGTTGTACGTGAGGCACCTACCATAGATTCATTTAAATCCAGTTTAGCCGCTTTCGACTTACAGTTCGATATCGAAGGCACATTTCAAGATCTAATTAGCCATTCTTTCACACTGGCCGTGCGTGATAACCGCCATCTGGAGGTGTTTGCACAGTATCAAGCAGAGGCAGAGGCAAAGTTGTGACTCTGGTGGTGTCCAGGTAGAGCGAACACAAACCGTACATGTTTTCAACTGTTGTGTGGGTTCCCAGCAGGGCTCGATATCACAGTCGACCGGTCGTCCGAGACGACCAGATTGTCCGACGGACAACCAGAAATTATTTCCAGGTTGTCCGACAGACTACAAAACCACGAGAAAAAAAAGAAGAAAAAAAAGTTTCCATTTTTTAGGTCTTTTTTTCCTAGGGTTCACCGGACACGGGTACCAATCCCATACAAGCTGGCGAGGATGCATACCTGGATACAGCACACATGTCAGCTGGCCAAAATCATCTGTCACATTTATTGTATAAGTATTGTAGCATTTGGCAGCAAACTCTGATAGCAGCAGTACTGGTACAATACATCGTTCGAGGCCTAGCACAACGTAATTTGAGCTGAATTCTGTCATAAGTTATTGAGGGCCAATTAGGGCTGCCAAGCTATGACCCAAACGTCATAGACTAAACAGGTTTCGGACAACCAAGTTTCCTTTTGGACAACCAAAAGCGCAAATATGGTTGCCCGGCGGACAACCATGAAAAAATCTAAAAATCGAGGCCTGTTCCCAGCCTAGTGACTCGCGCTCTTAATTTTTCTTTCCCCTCTACCTGGTACGTACAGTGATCAGGACTTATAACGAACGTGGCAGTTTTTTGTAAATTAAATAACAAAAGAAAGGCGTCAGTTAGGCCCAAGCTATACAAAACAATGACAAGAAAAAGAACACTACCTACGATTACATAAATAAGGCATCTACAAACACTGACATGCGCAGTAGGGGGTTCAAGGGAGTAATAGGCATATGAGCAGTGGTCTCCAAGGGTTGATGAAATCATGACCCCTGGTTCACACCCAAACCAAATAGGGGTCTTGTATTTTCAATGAGAAAGCTACACACCAAACTCCAGCACTATGAGACAAACTATTCTGGACCTAGCACGTATGAATTTCATTCTGGTATTCGACTTGAAATAGGGATCACGTACTCATCATGGCAAACACACCTACCAAATATGAGTGCCATCCATCCATTTGAAAAAGTAAATGTCCATTACTGTGTTCGTATCACCTACGAAGACTTGAGAGGGGTGGTAGCCGTTCATACAGGAAGGGGGAGGGGGGTTTGGGGTAGATGGGGTGCCTTTGAGGGGTGGTGGGTGTGCCTAGGAGTTGCCAAGGGCCTGCTCAAGCTCTGCCCTTCTCTGCTGTATCTTGGCGTAGAAGTATCGGCGGACAGCCTCCTGGATCCACGGCTGGATGTAGAACTCTGCGTGGCGTTCATCCTCAGGGTTGCCAACTACATCCTTCATTGTCTGTGAAAGTGAATATAAAATAAAGAAATGGTCATGTTCAGTGCTTTGTCGTCATTTTTTCTCCGTTCCTCACTACCATCCATAAGACAATCTAATTTATAATCATCTAGTTGCCTGGCGCACCTGGGACCCCTCTCGGCAGGGCTCAATTTTAACAGTCATCCGGTCGTCCAAGATGACTGAAATCTCCTGAGGACAACTAAATGTCTCCCCTGAGGTTATCCGCCAGACACCTGTACTCAAATATTGAACATAATGGACTGTATGCACGAAGCCGGTTTAGTTAAACCATAGTTTTTAGGCTCAACCTGGAGAATAAATTTGGTATGCACGAAGGGCGGCCAAGTCTAGTTTAACTAACCCGAGGTTAGGTAACACTGTGATAAGCAAAACTGTAGGTTAGCCCCAGGGAATTCAATTTTTAGACTAGTGAGACGCCGAGCGCGTGCTGCCCTGTTCAATAATATTGGTAATGTTTGGGTATATTGTAATAGAGAGTCGACGAGTATGGTTGAAAGTAGTAGAACTGCAGGAAAGAGCTACAAAAATCTATTGTTTAGAATCCCTGGAACTTCTGTCGATTCTATTTGTATGTAAACACCACACACATTTTACGCATATTCACAATGCAATATGTTTCCCATATGTGATATAATGGCACCATAGTTTTCACATTCGGACTGTCTAGGGATTGAACCCAGTGCTGTGCCTGCCCTGAATCTGACTAGAAAAACATTATTCCAAACAATTTTTTTGGATAGGCTAGTATTTTCAGGCTACAAATCGGACTTCTACATGGCAGGAAAGCATGGTGCTCGACAGTACCATAACTTATATTGGCAAGCATTTATCGCCTATGAACAGGTTTATACTGCAGCATGCGCACCAAGATGTAGGCCTACTTTTAAATGCAGTTCACTAGCTGGTGTGTCGAATTCACCCATAATGCTGTGGCTGAGCAGTTCAAACAGTCATCATGTATCTCCGTACGTGCTCAAGCAGTCATCATGTCTCTTTGTCCATTTGTAACGTTCGCTTGAAAATGACTTTGAAACTGTACATGCAATCGACATGGAACTTGGCAAACATGTCTGCCCTTCAGAGAGGTTCAATGAGTTCTGAAGGGGGCATCGCGGCACCGCTCCCATCTTGGATTATGGCCAATCCTATGTTATTGCATAATTACACGTTTTGGAACATGGCGATTGTTTTGAGACCAACTTTTATTTTCGCAACAAACCCCACGCGGCGGCTATTTTGAATTTTTTGATGCAACTGATTCAGTTGCAGATTTTGGCATTTCGGAATGTGGCAATCATTCGAGACCTACATATATTTTCCCCTCATACAACTACACCCGGCAATCATTTTGAAACTCATTCAGTTAGTTCTGACCTACCACATACAGTATTTGCTTGCAGCTACGAAGACGTTTACGATTGCACTTGTTTTTCAATAAGGTAATGGTAACAAATGATTTCAGTAGCCTATTGTTGTTCTCATCCTGGACAGTTATGCCTATGTTGATTTCGAACTGTAGGGTAATCAGTGGGCTATGCCACAGGCAGACACAGAAAATTGACCAATATGCCGAATCGCATTCCGACGAACCCAACCACGCGAAATATTGTGATGACAATTTGAACAGACAGTCCCCATGAGGCAGGCTAATGTTTTCTGCTATTAAGGATGAAACAACATAAACGAGGCATTGGAACATCGGTCAGCCAGATTCGAATGACTGTTGGGCAGACATACACAATTTATTTCTTCTGAAAAGCATACCAAAATTAAACTCCCGGTTTAAAATTTAACCTAGGGTCAGTTAAATCAGCTTAGTGCATACAAGATTGTTTAATATGATGTGATATATGATCTGTGAAATACCGATGACTCCTCACTGTCTCAAAGGTGGAATAGGGGACTTTCACATCATGTGGGAGCAGCACATAGAAGACTAGGGGTACATTAGGCTACTGATAATGTACCTAGGAAGGTTATGCAGTTAGACTATAATTCATTCAAAATTTGCAGCTGACATGACTGTATTCCCTTGCACATCCTGATTCAAGCAATGGCAGGAAATGACAGTTGATTTCGGCCAACCCATTTTTTCAGGACGAGCAAAATGACAACCATGGCTGTCCAATGGACAACCAGGAAAAATCTAGAAATTGAGGCCTGCTCTCAATTAGGAATTGTTGATGGAATCCTCAACCGTCCAGGGAAAAAGAATGCAGCACTTATGACAAGCGCAAAATTAGTGAAACCATCCTTTGAAGACTAATAACTGCTAATAAAATAGCCTGCAGTAACCCACGGTCACATATTACCGCAGTATTCCTGAAATGACCTTGACCGGTTATCAAAATGATTACTTAACATCCATTGACACAATTTTGTCAGCAATTGTTGTGTTTTCTGTGACACTAAATGAACCGCAAAGTTGATCTTGCACCTAAAAAAAGAAGGAATCGCCCTTGAGGGTTGATTCTATACAATCGCTGTCTTCCAAGTTCAAGTTCCCCCACAAGCGTGTCCTTATAAAAACATGGTCCTCCTCATCAAAAAGTCACATTTTGCCACATTGAGTAGGTCGAGGCTAAGAATGGCTGAAGGCTCACAACAAAGACCAAGGTTGTGATAATGATGTAAACCATAACAAGGTTTGACTTGGTGGTGCTGGAGTTATTGTTCAATGTTAGCTTTATAAGAGTTGATGCACGTGTGAACCAGCTTATGCGTGCAATAATGAGAGGGGTTGAAAGAAGGGCAAACATCCGAATTCGGAGTAAGGGTAGAAAGCCAGTGGTTATAATGTGGCTAATGACTGGCCATTCTGGAAGAATCTGCCCGAACAGGAACCAGTACCAACTATGCCCTAATTTGGAGCTCCAAACACAAATACTGTATAATTCCTAATGAACGCCCAGGGGGCGTTGCATTTTGACAAGAGGGGGCCTCTTTTGATAGGTAAATTTTTCGGCTAATTTTGACCTATTTTTGACTGATTTAGGAAAATTTTTGACAAAATTCAGTCTAAATTTGCTAGATTGAGCTAATTTTTCAGCAATATTTCGGTCAGAATAGGGGGGCGTTTATTACAGGAGGGGCTTCTATTACAGAATATACAGTAGTCAGCGTTCAAAGTCAGTTGTTTGTTACAAAGTGATAATGATAATAAACCTTTATAGAGTGTCCCTTCGAACAGATATTTGTCTGTGGCACCTAACAATCAGGAATGGGGGTGGGGGAGGGGGTAATGAAATGCTGGAGGCTCCCCTGAACAATGA
>JAUOBX010162685.1:0-12231 GCA_032360705.1 Eupentacta quinquesemita
CACAGTGCTCAGCTCACACATTTGTTTCATTTGGCTTTTGATGAATATTGATTTTTGTCTAGACTATACCAGATTAGACTAGACTAAGATGAGTGCTTTGAATGACAAACTCTGCCCTGGATGGGATAATATTATCTTGGGGCGTATCAGGATAAGTGTCTTGGAACCGGCGGGGACAGAGGTTGGGATAGATTCTGCTGGGTCTGAATTTGAATACACGTGTGAGCGTTGAAAACGAGCCAAATACCACTCCGTGTGATATTGTCTGAGATGAGTCGTCACACGTGTGCAGGTTGCTTGGACCTCAAGAGATTTATTAGATTGTGGTCACACGAATATAGTCACACATACATGTACATGGGCATCACTCACGTACACATGAAGTTATAAAAAACACTTTGTCCAATAAATTATAAGAAAAGAAGTACGGTATCGTTGAGATTCGACCAGTTTAGCGTTTGTAATAACTTAACAGAGTGATAAAGTTTATTAGGGCAACGATTTGGTCACAAAGTTTAATGTGTAAAACTACTTAGGTATATATCTAGCTATAGGTAGACGGGGTTACTGCTGTTAACAAGTGTTATAGCTATGGATTAAGCAATCACTCTGTGAGCTGTCATTGTAGGTGATACATGACAGCTCCATAGCAGTCAGAGGTAAAGTGACGGATCAGACTTTGATACTCCGTTTCGTTAATTTAACAACACTTTGCGCACTGGTAGCGGGTAGTAAATACAGTTAATGTTGATACCTGTGTATGATTTGTTGCTATCGTAAAGGAACAGCCGAGATGTTCCCGCTTTTTAGACTTGATTAGAAATCAGGATGTCAACATTTGTATCTAGTGGAATTATAAACATGCGGGTTATACGCACGTCCGTTGAGTGTCGCACGATTCATGAACATTGAGAGAACCACTATTCCACCCCTACTTTCCCCAGATAAGCTCAATTATTGTCATTTGTTATTTATTTGTGGATGGATCACGACTGATACCTACGAGTCGCTCTAGCTATCGCTTGTGATACAACACATATTATATCTTATCATGAATCGAAGTTCGTCACTCTCAATTCAACATCTACTTTTGGCTATCCGAAACTTCGTTTTACCAAATATATATCGACACTACACATTTTTAAGTTTGAGATGGGTTTCATCACAATAATATATCACCCCGATTACCCATTGAACAAAGTGACATGGGGAAATGCGAACCCACACGTGAACCCAAACACATCACCACATATCATTATGTTGAACTCGTTAGACAGCAACCTGAGCATTTTCCTTATTTGGCTCTCTCACTCATTTGAATCAGCACATATTTGATGAGTGCTTAGCTGTACCCAACCGCGGCTTCCAATCACCAACCTCCTGAAGCCTGACCCATAACTTCCTGAAGTAACCAGAAGTTCCTACAGCCATGAACTATACGTCTCGTGCAGTCGTGCTGACATATCACGATGGGTTTCATATGCCAAGTGAAGCGCATGTATTGATCACGAATCATGTAACTGGCACTGCAATCTCGCCTACCCGACAACCCCGAAATCAGACGCATTGTCCTCCTATCGGAATTCCAGCAGCGGCGGAGTGCGTTAATCGAAGTGTACAATTCCCTACCTTAGCCAAGAGTGAACGTCCACGCCTCACTGAAGTGTATACTGGGAGCAGAATTGAGCTGAAGACATGATGCTTGGTTCATCTCCCTATATTTGTGGCTGTTGTGACCAAATTCTACTAATTACTTCAAGTCACTTTATTGTCACTGAGAGGTGCCAACCCACCTCGCATGGAATCGATCAAATAATCTTGTAATAAAACAGTCATGGTGCAGAAACGATTTGGTGACGTCTAAGTTCTAACTATACACATTGATCTACTGGTCATCGGCACCTCCAGTGGACTGAACGTTAGTCTTCGTCCACGACAGGTGAGGTCCAACGAATTAGACACGAAATATGTGGGAAGCCGTGATGAAAGGTTAATACTAATACTAATGTAACCTATTTCATTCCGAAAAACCGAGAGTACATCTATTTATTTGAATCGTGATTAGATGTGTGTTGAATACATTACCAATGCCACTTCTGCGCAATCTATTCTCCAACCTATCTAATCATGACGAACTGTCATATACGCTCCTGATAAAACATGATCACAATATCTAACCTCTTCTCACAATAAGATAATTATACAGATTAGTTCAGCAAACACGGATAACATCAAACATTGTATACTGTCTTAGTGCCAGGGCCAAAAAGAGCAAACCTCCCGAGTTCAAAATTCGACAGTGCTATAGTGGGACTGTCGGGACATTGACGAGAATAACATTGACAATCAAGGTTCCAGATGGATCAGGCATGTTTCTATTCGACTGCTAATAAAATATCAATATTCCGGTGTTTCAAATAGGATTGTGACTGACTGGCTACTTCAAATCAATAATGTTTCTGAAACCATCATCACATCGTGTCGAAATAATAGGCCTAGGACTACCAAATATAATGACAATTCATTCAGTGCAATATTGTCTTCCCTCCCATCCTGGTCGTATGGCTCCTTCCAGGTGCGTTCTCCAGTATCCGATCCAAGGGTACAGCTTGCCGCTCCAAGAAATCAACTGAGTCGTCTTTGTGAAATCTCAAAGATTGGAGAAGTACAAACGCAATGATCGGGATTCTGACTCTATTGTCATATGCCCAGTAGCTCATATGTATTACCATTAATCACAATATGCACTTATAATGTTATGACAGTGTCACCTTGGATGCCCACCTGGAATAGTACCCAAATAGGCAATTTCCTGTCGCCGCGCTAGGCACTTAACTGATATTAATTATTCTCTCGTGTTTGAGTCATCCCAGTTCATAGTTTTTAATAACAGTGCAGCCGTAGAAAATAGCTCGGCTAATTATTAGTTATTCATATCCGGCAGAAAATGACACTACTAATAATAGAAAATAATAATTAGTAACTCTAGTTGGTATTGTTATAGGTGCTAAAACAACAAACAATGCAAACATGAGAGTATCTACCTATAAAAAAAATATAACTTGTAACTACCACATAGTAGGGATACTGTGCACCTATTCCACTATACTGCTGTAACATTTGTTTGAAATGTTCAGAAACACACAAGATGTTAACAAGATGTAAAATGGAGAGACAACCAAACAGTGAAATAGCTTAGTCAATGTTGCTATCAGTGAGTGTTATATTTTCCCCATTTGTTTCAAAACTATTTGTGATATACACTAAACACTATAAAGCGCATTACCCATGGGCTAATAGTGTAGTACGTAAGAATAATGATAGGTAATTCGCCCTCACGCCGGGTTCTCTGGACTGGTTAATAAAGTAAATATTACAGCGCAAATATTATTGATGAAAGAAATTATGATAGTCATCTTATCCACATCCACTCACAAAAGGAAACACACATGTACACACATGTACATGTGGTGTGTACACTCTTGCACGGTCAGACATATTGATGCATGCTGCAATCATTGAACATCTCTTAAACACTCTATCCACGAATTTGTAAAATGTGCAAATAAGTTGGCAGCAATTTTCCGTTTTCATCCAAATGGTGGAGTGATGGAGTACAATGCTGGTTATGATCGTTGGAGAGAGGACTGCACGTGTTGATGAATCGCCAGTCGACGATAAACAAACAACCCCACCTTTCAATAACCAAATAACTATCGATGAGAGATTACTGCTCACTGCCAGGGTCGCAGGTGCTCTGTAATGGCGATACACAGCCGCCACCATCACTCATGTTGGTCTATTGATGTTGTCGGCCCGTGTATTTCTCTGTCTACCCGTCTCCTCCTTGACATCTCGTCGGATTGTGTAACATGCCGGTATGGTCTCAGTTTCTACTCGAATGTGGTCAGTAGGTTTTCTTAGTAGGGAACATGTTGCTTGACATTGTGGTTGACATTTTTCATTTGTGATGTTTTTGGTTTATACAAATTATCTATGGTCCAGGTTTCGCTTCTATGTAGCAGAACGGATCCAACTGTGGCCTGAAAAAAGTTCAGTTTTCACTGCTGACACAATCTCAGAATACTACATCCTCTTCATCTTGCTGTCCAAGCCAGAGCCTCCTGGTTGTAATGTCAGTCTCAGTGGGGTTCATCCGCGTGTCAGGGTATTTGAATTCGGTGACTCCATTAAGAGCCTTCTCGTCAATTGTCCAATTGCATGATCTGATGAGTTATGTGTGATATCCCCGGTCTTCTCGTTATTGCGGGTACCCCTCAACTTCGCACATCAATATTTGCACAAACCAATTAAACTGTTCCGATTCTACTGATTTTTCATTTTAGGCTGACATAGCTGCTGGGACATGACATTCTCGCAGCAGTCACATGGTAGTTTATAGGAATGAGCAGTCTCTGAAATCGTGATACTCAGTTCATAAATGTTATACTACTTACAAAGCCACATTGACAGTGGTTGATATATGCTGTTTTTGTCCATATCTAGCTGACGAATGTTAATATCTTGATCGAATAACCTAAATGTGTTTCTTCTTCTCAACTTTATCGGAGATCAGAATGCCATCATTGTGTCTGTTGCAATAATTCATTATGAACACGTAGTACGTCATGTTAAGGTGAAACATTTATAAACATCGAAAGGGGAACCCTTTCACCCAAATCTATTTCCAAACTGGATTGTTGTTTCTTTTTCTGGGATTGCTGACTAATCACAGCAGAGACATACAGGGCACATTTGCTATGGCTACTACTAAAACATGGATTACATCTTATCATGATTCAGAGTTCGTCATCTCCTCTCAATTCAACGTTCTAAGGAATACAGATCGATGCGGTCCACTGTGTAACTTCGTTCGTTAGTGATGGTTCTTACATCCGATATTTCATTCAAGTTACCCAACTAATTCACACCATACAAACGAAAGTTTGATTGCTGGACGAGCAGTAAATATTTTGTTCGTCGTGCATTGGATTTGCTCGTCTGATGGAACTGGTCCTACTATTGTTAGGAGGTACTGCTGGCATTTCTGTACAGATTTTTCTGCTGTTCTACACAATAGTTCACAAATCTAGCCAACATTGGCATGTTGACAGACCATATACCTACACCTAGTTCTATGTTATTTCAAAACTAGTGGCGAGGGAATTTGAGATTATTCACTCACCAGGATAAGAGGTGGTCAACAACCTAGTCGCCCAGTACATTGCATTGCCATTCGTTCATATCCCACCGGACCGAACAGGTTCGGTTTTGATCGTTCATTCATTTTTGGTGGATTTTCAAACAAACATTCTTTAACATACTATGCAGTGAATACGGTAGCTTTGTCTTGTTGCGCTCAGATACTTCATCACTGTATTTATACACCCACAAAACCTCAACAAAATTACCAGGGCCGTTACCCATAACCACACATTTTTTTTTATGGGGGATCACCTCATCCCAGTCTTATACTCAGATTCAGGTACTGGAAATAGGGGACAGTGAGATAGGTACATGCGCTGACTGTACGAGTGAAATGTTGGTAGGTGGACATTTTCGTTAGGATGGCGGGCGTCGTTTGAACAAGACCTCAACGATGTGGTGTGATTCCTCGCCCTATTTTTTGCTAAGTTTAGTTGTTTAGTCGTAACATGTGTAAAGTGTCCTACAGTGTTTCCGTCTAGTGATAGTTGACAGCAAGGATCATATGTCATTTTTGGTATGGGTAATGCAGAAAACAATTCAAGACTTGGGATACTGGCTCACTGGGACATGTCAATTAGGCTACATGCCATATAGGCTGGTGATGTGACTATTTTGCCCTGCTTCCCCACCCCTCCCCGCTATGAAATATATGTTCGTCCATTTTCAATTTAAATTTATGATTCTCAGTTCAAACTATTCCAAATAAGATTTTGTTGTCACTGCCCATAGATTGTCCTGAATTATCCCAATCAATGCTATCAAAAGAAATATATCAGTCACTGCGAGATGGTCTTGTTTGTTCAAAGGTGTGAAAAACATCGTGAAGTGAACAAGACCTATTTGAATACTGTTTACACAAGTAATTAATTGAACAGATAATGTCGAGGGAGCAGACTTCACTGTACATCAAGTGTATCCATACTTAGTTAGTGGATCACAATGCAGAACCAGCCCAAGAATTTTGCTAATATGGATCCAGTTATAAAGGCCCCTGTGCAATGAGATGAATAAGGCATAGATTAGTTGTATGTTTACCCCTCCCACTCAGTAAAGAATGGACGAGCCTTCTACACAATTGTAATAACTTGATTCTTGTATTTAAAAGTTATCGAGATTTTGACCTGACCGAAAATGATTAGCGATTCTGTATATATGTCATATGTCTAACCCACATACCAAGCAAGAAACCTGTATATATACACATTTGCATTCAATAGTCATTCTGTTTACAAAGTTTTAGGACTCTCCTCTGTTGGCCTGATGTGACCTTTGACCTGTCTTCAAATTATTTTAAATTATGTACTATATGGCAAGAATGAAGCCTACACACCATTGTTTTGAATAGTTATGCTGTTAGCATGTCCACAATATTGTCTATATGTTCTCCTATATTGATTCAGGGTGAGTGCTGCCTTGACCTTTCACATGTAGATTGATAACTTGAGATAACTTGTAACAGGAGCATTGTAAATGGGTGGCGTGATTGACTTTATGGATTGCATAAATAAGAGGAATATGGTAGGGACAAAAAAGTCCTAACGGTCACATGGTCATAAGGTCAAATGAGGTGAAAGTAGGACACTAGATGCAGTTTATACAGACAAACAAAACTTTCCATTAGGCCGTCCCCATGAAATGTTATGTTGTCAAGATATATGAGGATAGTCCTACTGTGATCTTGAACGACCTTGACAGAAACCACAGGGTTCTTCCTCTTCATATTTGTAACTTATGTGCCTAAGTTAGACTCGTTACATTCTTGCCTTCTACAAATATCGTGTATACGAGCATTTCAAGTTTTGCCATCTCCTGACCTCGAACGACCTTGACCTGACACCAACAACAATTGGGTTATTCCTCTTCCTATATGTAACCTATGTACCAAATTTGAACTTGTTACTTGCTTGCGGTCTACAGATATCGTGTAGACGAAAGGTGTCACACACACACATCCACATCCCAACACACCCAATTACATGCCTGTATAGATTCCTTTCACTTTCGGCGAGGAACAGAAAAGTGGCGGTTCGCATATGTATTCACCCTCGTTAAAGTCCATGCAATCCGGTTGAGCAGTTAATTCAACGCCAGTTCTGAATGATCATCCGAGACCAAGCTTTCGAATCGTTAATCGAGAATGGTAAACAAGTTATTGCGTTATTATGGGTTTATCTAACACCCGTTTTAAATATTGTTTTATGACTCGATAATAGACCTACAATCTTATTACTGAACGGGGAAGAGGGTGTGCGGCAAACCGTTTTATCGTTTCGAAGTAACTGTCTAGTGGTTGTTTTGTCCCATCTATTTTGTCGAGGATTGGAGCTTCAGTGTAACACTGAATATATAGCCCTCACCAAGCGTCAACAGTATCACAATGCTTTCCGTGGGCCTAGCATACGCAATGGAATAACACCACGACACAGTTCGTCTTCTCCCTAATTTATTTTGACGAGATTTGATGGAAACTAACCACCCTCAACAGTTGCTCGTGGATTCGTGATGATACACGCGCTCGTTTACGGATCTGTCACAGAGAACAAAGTCTCACGGTCTCTATTTTTCTTCATTGACTGTGGCCTCTCTAGATGAAAGATCATGCACTACAAACTTTCCATTAACTAACTTTAGCCCAGGACAGGTATCCCAACCACACACCACTGAGAAATGATATCAGGCGTACTACACTACAGTAGGTCCAATATAGTATATAGTCACGGTCAGTGGTGTCTCTCTTACAATGATATATTTAGGCTGGTTTGTACTGTGACGTCACTGGGTAGTTTTAGAGTTATATGGACATCATGTATTTGAGAGGAGTTGGTGCCGTAATCATAGAGCTAATTACTTCGGCAGCGCCTCGGCCATTACTAACCTAAGATGTATCGCAGACCTCAACAGCCTCGTATTCATCACTCGATTGACATACGTGTAGATTTAGCGTGTTTGGTGGCTATAATAGCGAGCCACCGTCTCAAGTATAAGTCACGCAATACCAACAATAGATTTGTCTGGCGTTTTTGAACAGCTGTTCCACGATTGTACATATGACTTATACAGGTGTATTATACATCGCCACTACAGCCTTCAAAAATCTAACGTACTATAGTACATTAAAAACGCTCGAACCGGGACATGTTCACAGAATCTCACCTCTCCCAACAATGAAGAAAATTCACGCGCCAACCCACCCCTTCACCAATCCGACTTTCAATCATACAAATTATTTTAGTACACACTGGATAGCACAAACACTTCATAATGTCTGAGTGCCTGAGCTGGAGAAAGCAAATTTGCCGTTTTAGCATCCGAGTAAGAGTTTCAACGAACTCATTTATGAGACGAAGATAAAGTTCAAGTACCTCGATTGTGCCGGGAATTCTACCAGTCAGCTACCAACGTGGAATCAATATGTCGTGACTAACTAGCTACTTGAAATCAATCCTGTACCTGCCACCCTCATCAAATTGCGTCAAAATATATAGCTCAGGCGTTTCATACGATACGCAACAGCAGTTCAGTCCGTGCCATCATGACGTTATTTATTTATATTTGCTTTGTATGATTTTCATATGATTTTATATGATATTCGTCGTCAGCCTCATTCTAAGTATGTTGCATAGCGGCTAACGTAATCCCTGAATAGCAGAGTGTTTTGGTTGTACGATCGACTCATCAACCCTGCGAGCTGTTTGGTAATTGTGGTGATGCTTGAACATTTACCCAAATTCATTTTCCCTGACTATTGTTTTCTCAATATTTTGAACAGAGTAGTCAACAGTAGATGCCTTTAGCAGATGCCTGTTGATTTATGATATTATATGCAATTGTTGACGAATATGTCACTGAAACAAACGATCACAAGTCTCCATTTTCTCTTCATCGGCCGTGGTCTTTGCAAATAAGGGCTGCCGCAATACACACTTTTCATCAAATTATTCTAGACCAGTACATGTGTATCAACCACAGACCACATGAATGATATCAAGCTAAGGCTACACTTAGGCCTGATATAGTATATGGCCACGGTCTGTAGTGTTTGCGTCCAATACAATGATGGATTAAGGTCGGCCTGTATTGTGACGTCTCCAAGTCGTTTTAGAGTTATATGGACATCATGTATTCGAGAGGGAATGAGTTTTACACACATATGTATATGAATGGCGATGGATGCAAGCGTGTTTCAGGCTGTAACGCATTTGTGTTCTTTTTTGTTATAAGTTTGGTAGATAGCTGTGGAGTTGTGAACATGATCACAACATTCCTCTCCTCAATCCAACATCTCCGACCACCCGATGGTTGCAAAAGTGTTGGTCCATATTTTTGCTATTCTATGATTGTACATGTGATTCATACATGTGTATTATACATCGCCAATACAGCCTTTGGAAACCTAACGTACCGTACTATAGTACATTATTGTTACCATAATCTCACCTCTTCCCACAATGAAGAATGAACTTCACGCGCCAATCCACGCTTTCCCCAATCCAGCTTATAATCATATAAATGTGTTTGATACACACTAGGTAGCCCCAAACACTTTATAATGTAAGAGTGCCTGAGCAGGAAAAAGAAAATGTGTCGTTTCGAGTAAACCTTCCGAACTTTAGTTTAGTCTTGTTCAGTGAGAAAGGGTTATAGGAAGGACGACAAATCCCCATAAATAAACCCGCAGCCACAACCACTCGGAACGGCCCAATATCTAAATAATTCGCCCACAATTCTTGAAAAACAAATCATGGCTATTCTTCAATGAATTCACACTCATAGACAAAACAACATCTTCTGGAAGGCTATTCCACTCATTGATCACTCTCTGCGAGAAAAAATCTTTAACGGAAATCCAATCTACAACGTTCGACACGGAGCTCATTACATTGGAAAACTCAAAGAGGTAGTCGAAGGTTAGACTATCAAGTCCGTGGATAATGTCAAAAACCTGAATCAAACCACGCCGAATCCGCTTCAACTCAATCGAAGTAAGACCTAGCCGCATTGATCTTTCCCCGTAAGGTAAATCCCACAGGCAACTAATTAGTCTAGTAGCCCTCCTCTGAACGTTTCCAATCGACTGTTTATCTTTCAAGAAGAATGGACTCCACACTTTGACTGAATACTCTAGGTGTGTTCTCACTAGTTGCTTGAACAACCTGAGCACAATGTCTTTGTTCAGGAAACTAAAATGACGTTTTATCAAGCCAATCAGCACACTGCTTAGAGGGTTTAAAAAACGACTCCAAATGGACGCCGAGGTTTTTTCTCAGAATTAACTTGCTGAATATTCTGGCGATTTCACTTGAAGGCAGCGTGGCGATTGTGATAACCAACATGCATAATTTGGCTCTTATCAGCATTGAAAAACATTTGCCAATCGAAACGACTTCGCGATATAACTTTGTTTCATCCGCAAATTCGTTTTCTTTGGACGGCACTAATAATTCATCAAGATCGTTGATGTACTCCAGGAAGAGCAATGGACGAAGAATCGATCCTTGGGGACACCACTAGTGTCCCTTCGCCAAGTAGACGAACGTCCATTGATCACAACTCGTTGTTCCCTATTATTGAGCCACTCACGAATCCACGCAAGGACATTGCCAACGATGCTAAGACACTCCAATTTAAGCAAGAGACGCTCATGAGGCACCTTATCAAAGGCTTTCTGAAAATCAAGGTTTTTGACGTTTGACCTCCCTTGTCCTCCTACCAGGCATGTTGTTCTTGTTACTACGCTTCCCCCGAGGAACGTAAACTTCCATTATATGTTCAACATTATCTAGGAAAGCCCCCCCATGAGTCAACAGGATTCAAACCATCTGAAATTCCCGGCAGATCGATTTCATCAGAAAATTGGGGAATGCCATCTAAATTGGCTGAAAAATGAGGAACCAACTCGACGCTCCGAGAAATATTGACACAACATGACACATCGGAAGCTAAAATATCGTGATCACACGCACCAAGCTTACCTATACGCTCAACTTTATCCACGGCATCTGAATCGCTACTCAATACTGAACCTAAAAAAATCAGAACCACGATCAAATTGATGTGCCATATTGAGCTGGAAATTCTACTAGTCAGCTACTAAATTGGAATCAACATGTTGGCATTTTATTTCTTAACAGTGTCGTGAATAACTGGCAACTTGAAATCAATTGTTTTAGAAACCCTATTCAAATTGCGTTGAAATTCTAGTTC
This sequence comes from Eupentacta quinquesemita, assembly GCA_032360705.1. NCBI lineage: Eukaryota > Metazoa > Echinodermata > Holothuroidea > Dendrochirotida > Sclerodactylidae > Eupentacta > Eupentacta quinquesemita. The sequence continues at coordinate 11,413 of JAUOBX010162685.1, forward strand.
TATACTATACCGAACAGCAGTCCATGCCACTATGACATTATTCATCTATATTTGCTTTGTATGATTTTCGTATGATTTCGTATGATATTTGTCGTCATATTCATGTTGGGTTCGTTGCTCGGCGGTCGGCAGCTAATTGATAGCCGTATTCCTCCGTAATTCCTATATGGCAGAGTATTTGATTGTTCAATCATCATCCCCGCAAACTGTTCAGTATGTGATGATGCTCGAATAGATCGCCCAAATTTGCTTCGCCCAAATATGTCCTTTCTCATTTGTGTTTACATAATATAAGCCAAAGTGTTTCAAATTTGGGTTTGCAGTTTGCAGCTGATTATAAATGAAATTTAGAGGAAGATTGTCAATTCACTCGGGATACATAAAACATTTGCTATGTAGAGATGGATACATCCCCGTTCCAACGAATTGGCAACATCAATTATAGACAGTCATGACAGTTTACGCGGTAAGAGAAGGGTTAGGGTTTGTGCGGTTGTCAGCGACTATTCATATATACAAGCAAAATTGTTGATATCGAACCCAGCTAATTTTGTCTTCTTCCTAAAACTTGATTAGGCACCAGACAGTCATTACTTCGTCTGCTGGAATTTCGAACACAGAAGAGGTTTATACGAACGTCTTTCCATAGGTACAAAACATTCAGAACATCTTGAGAACCAAATTCCTACTCATATTACCTTTCCACCGTCGGTAAGCTTCGTTGCTAGCGTGATTCCCAACTTCATCTCGCTGGTGAATCACATACCTACAAGGCACCTCCATGGTTGCTACAAACGCACCATACCTCACATATAGGTG
>JAUOBX010162796.1:0-12231 GCA_032360705.1 Eupentacta quinquesemita
AGACGCTCAGGAGAAGCTATATCTAACGGAGAGTTGAACTACACACTCTATTAACACAGCATGAGTTCATGACCCCAATCTTCGGCCTCAACTCCATAGATAGATTATCGCTGGAATTTTACAGCAAATAACTGGTGGTGTCCGCTATTCATTCGTTAGAAAGTTTCCTGCGGAGGAAACGTCTGCGAAATGGTTTCCAGTTAGTGAGGTTATCGTAATAGTTCTTCAGGCCTACACTTATAATCGCTGTATGGGTGCATTTCCCAGTCACAACTGCTCATATTTATACAGACATAACATTCTAAACTATCATATCCTCTGAAGGAGAATCAAAGAGTAACGGAGAACATTTACTCTCTCGAAAACAAAAAAAGTGGACGATCGGATCTCTCGATAGAGCAAAGTAACAAACTGTAAATGTAAAGTCACTCCGAGGAATTTGGAGATCAATTATTAGTTTAGTGGGAGTTAGAGTATCGATCACTTTTCTGTAATGAGTGATCATTACAGGTACTACGACCAATGTATAGTTACTCCCCCGGAGTCATATTTCACCGCTATGGAGTGAGTTTGTTACTTTACTCTATCGAGGGATCAGACCGAATGGTATTAGGATGCTTTGAATGTTTTGCTTCGTGTCGTTAGAATACCCCCACGATCCACGTTTTATTTTAACATGCATACTTATATCGATCGAATGAAATATTTCAGAGCTCTCTCTCCCTTAGCAGAATTCCTGTCGCCACATACTGAATTCAGAAACACCCAGTGACCTAAACAACTGGCGGCTAGAGGCAAAAATGTTGTTAGGGAGAACGAGAATCATTCACTCGTTTGATGTTCGAATTTCAAAATCCATTTTCCACGTTATCATCTCTTCACAAATTTACTATTCCCCATCCCATCATTTTCTACGTAATGTATGCTCGTATAGGAATCGACATACTCCATAAAAAGGTGGAATCGTCACAAATCCCTCGTTGAATATTGTACGCTGCCGTTTGCATGATATCACCATTTATTTCAATGTGAATCGGGACTGAATATGCATTAAACACGAATTTTGTGTAATTGTAACAGTTGAACATCTTGTAATCGAGTATTCTCTCAATCTCTCGTCCTGCATGGTCGTTATATTTATTTAGGAGGCAACATTGTCCCGCATCACCCGCATGAATAATGGACAATCGTTCCACGCGATATCGGAACGAGTTTCACACTGACTTATTATAGTGACGATACAACCAATTCAATACCGGTTAATATACAACGAAACACCATCTCCAACCCTGCTTTGGGGCAGCATTTTTCTAACTTAACGTATTACAGGGTAAGTAATAACATGCACGTCAGTGAAAGAAAGATATGGTAATACAATACAATGTTTTTCACACACATATAAAGCCACATTGTGACCACTTGTCCCAATTAACACCCAGACTCTCTTAAAACAAAATAAGTTGACCATTCGATCTCTCGATAGAGCGAAAGAATAAAAAGTCACTAGATCTCATTAGTTTAGGAGTGCTGATCATATTTTTTAATGAGTGATCACTATAGGTACTGAAACCAATGATAATAATAATAATGATGATGTTAAATCATAATATTTGAATTTAGTGCAAAATACCGATGGTTCCTAAGCGCTGGGACGAAAAACAAACAAAAATACAAATGACACACAAATGACTAATTGAATAAGTGACACTTTACACGGGATCTGAATAACGTCAATGTATAGTTAATCCCTCGGAGTCACATTTACCCTTCATGAATTGAGATCGTGACTTCATTCTATCGAGGAAACGAATGGTTGATAGGATTTTGTATTGTTATGAGTAAGCAGGTCTTGTGATGAGGTATTACGTTTCAAAATGCATATCCAAAGCAATCAAATAAATTATTTCAGAGCTCTCTCTCCCTTAGCAGAATTCCTGTCGCCACATAATGGATAAAATAAATTGGTGACCTAAAAAAAACTGGTGACTAAAAGCAAAAATGTTGTTAGTGGAAACGAGATGTATGCACTCTTCAGCGGCTCCTCTGATGTTCAAATTTCAAAATCCAGTCTCAACTTTATTACCAAGAGACGTGTCTGCACATATTCCCACGATTGAGAATCTCCCGTGTATTTAACTTGAGAACTGTAGGTGAGCGGGGAGATGAGAGAGCTATGCACTTCATACAGATAAGGTTCGTCCAAGTGTGGACATATATAATGCATCAGCTACAATCACATCGCCGGTTAGATAGCCTGATTCGTATGAACTGATTCATCTTGAGCGGGCACTCTGCTAGGATAAAGGTCTTCAGACTCGTTGGGTTACTCGAGTAATGCATTGGCTTCTTGTCCAAGTCAACGAGAAGTTTAATTGTAGCCTACTTTCAACACATCAGAAAAACAGACAACGTAACTGAAAAAACTGATATGTACGTTTTACCAGCTGATGACCCAGGGTCATGTGACATATTTTCTTTAAACAAGTTCAGCAAATATATGTATACTCTTTCTACAACTGCAACGATGTTCTCAGGCGTTACATTGTGTTGTGTTCCAGTACGTTACTCAGTGTTCCACATAAGTTCCACTCCGTTTTTCAGCGGACGTAACTTCTGGCATCTACTGACTTACCACACAGTACACACACATTTTGCCTTGCAGCCTATTGAATTTTGTGAGTGAAACTAATGCGTGGATTTTAAAAACAAAATAATGTCAACAGTTGAGAGTTCCACTGCAGTGACAACTATTAATAATGCACGTTGGCACTATTGCAAAAACTCTCAAAGGCAGGTAACGCTGTAACATAAATAAAAATGAACGTCGAATTTGGACTAATACTCCACCTAACAATAATATACAAATTTACACTTCAACCTTGAATTGATCTCTACGATACCAATAAGCCATTATCGTCATATCATCCGGCATTGATATAGATGGATATGATCCATATTCGTTAGCTAATGAATAAGGTAAGTACCTCTTCATCACGATGTAGGCCAACACATTGTACCCATCGTTCCACTACATCTATACAGGTCGTTGATAACTTTCATCTGTGCCAGCAAGGTCGGATTGAGTTCTTGACTATCCTATTATCGTTTCCTCATTAACTCAGATGGTTCATTCAACAGTAACAAGAGACGTAGTTCTCGCCACTTCTATACGAGTGGGACGGCAACATTTGGACTGTCACAGTTTTATTAGCAATCACAGCCCGAGAATAGGTAGAATATGTAGAATATGCCTCCGTCTCTGTCACGATGTAGGCCAACACATTGGGCCTATATTTGTATACACCTATACAGCTCGTTATCAATTTTCATCTAGGACAGCAGGGTCAGGGTGAGTTCATTACTATCTCATTACGGTTTCCTTATTAACTTATCATCACCCAAAGCTTCCAGCGAGTAAAATCGAGACATCTCACACCACAGCTCATTAAATTCCGAAAATGACAAAGGTACGTACGCGGTCAGATGGTTCATTCGACAGTAACAAAAGAGACGTAGTTCATTCCAGCCGCGGCGGGGATCTGAAAGCGACAATTATTATATACACTTCTATACGGTTGAGTCGGTAACATTTGCAGGGTATGTAATCGACATAGTATTACCGTGTGGCGCGGGCGACAACTAGTTGGTGTTCAGCGATGCTGGGGTCAGTTCCTCGCCCCCTTACCACCCACTCAGTCCTATATCAGTCCATTCTGCCAATAAGAATGGAGGTCACCTTACATTGTAGGGCAACTATGGTATTCCCCTTCCCACATCACGTTAGAATATATTTTGTCCAGCTGGTAGGCAATTCTTAGTAGGAGCGGTATATCCGATCATTAGTGCCTTTGGTGTTGCTTAGCGCTGTTATTGTTCTGCGATTCCAGGTGCCCGTCCCCTGCCCTCGTGTGCATGGGGTTGTTCTGGCCCGAGTCACTTTGGTAATGACTCACTGCATTCATATCGGATGGGTGAGTATTTGGGGGGCGATAGTTCCATCACGACGGAGTAACAATCCATGAGCAATTCCCAGATTATCATCAAACTGAACAAATTGTTGCCAATGACTATTAATGAAGACTCGTAAGCCTGGTGAGCCAAACTGCGAGCACAATATCCGCGGACGGCCTGTATTGACTGATTGAGGTGATGTTAGTTTTGTTGGTGCGAGCCTGGGTGAAATATGTTACTGTGGTTGTTTGCATCGTATTTCGCATGAGGCTGTTTCATAGCCTATGTGTTTCATATCCGTGAGGGACCAAGTAGCCTTGTGAAGATGGCTAAACGTATATCATGCTATTTCATTGAAAATGACAGCACCTGGGAAAAGCATTGCCTGTATAAATAGAATGTAGAGTGACACATGGTAGCAACATATACACCCCCTGTATGGAATTCAAAGGCATTTCCACGTCGTCACACATGTTGTTTAAAGCATACCTGTGACCGCTCAGCGGCTGTTCATATCACGTTTCGCTGTCCATTGAAATGGTGAATACCTCGACCTTGTCAACCTTGGGAACTGTGCGACGTTATCTGCTGCGACTACGCAATTATATTGGCGATGATTCATACAACACGTATTCCGTCTTTCAAATCATAAATGAATCTCTTTCAAAGCTACAGGATTCGCGGTATATCAAACGAGACTTGATACCTGCTGACGCGTGGCTTCACAATCCCTACAGGGAATTGAAAAGGAATTCACCCAGACGGTCACAATAATCATTATAGTTTGTTAGTGGTATATATTTTAAAGGTCATGATAAGTTTATGTCCTTAGGAGTGTTATTGACTGACGTGTGCGCGACCAAAACGAAACAAGTGGCATATTGATCGATGGCCCAACAACGGTGTAGAGTAACATACTTATTCCACATTTTGAAGTCCTCCGTACGTCAGCTTTGTCCAAGTATATCGTGTGTGTAGTCAATAGAAGCCTATGGTGACCCCTCCCTGGGTACCCGTCTGAACTATACGCACGATCTCTCTGTGTGGATAAATCAGAGGGTGCTAGTAAAGAGGGCGTGCGCGGTATTCGGACAGGTAGACCAGGGGGAGAGGATATCATCCACAAGGGACGCTCGTCTACGCTCCCGTGTGCTTGTCAATCTTCGATAACAAAATGTCAGTTAAAAACATTAACATCGCTATTGCTAACCTGTTTCACGACATTTAAACTTGGAAGAGGAGGAACAGAACATCGTCTATATGACAACGACTATTCTGCCATATATGGGAACCTGAGAGGTGATGGTTAATCGTGAATTATTCAACACATAACAAGGCACGTGGACTTCTTAGCCTCGCAAAACCTTCAACGTAACACTGATTACTGTGTGACTGGAATCTTTGATGTGAAAAATCATACGTCGATAAGGCCTACTCTGAAAAATGAACAGAAGATCCGATTATTTTTATTATTCACCGTTATCTATTATTTCGTTAAACCATCATTTTGTTATTTTATCATGTTTGTGTTGCTTTTATTTCATAATAACTTGTAGTTGTAGTAGTAGTAGTTCTGCTCTCCGCCACATTCATTCTCGACTTTGATTCGCTGTTGGTAAGAACAAATGCACACGAATGAGAGCACATCATGCGAAGGAGTCGTTGCGTAGCAACCCAACAACCCAGCACATCACTAAATACATTACAGTCGGATTCGAAGCAAGTCTGAATTAACGAGAAAGCTGAGTAACCTTCCTCAAACGTACCGGTTCAATTGGAACAATCCGGATTATGCCTGGAGGCCTGGTGTTTTTTTTCATATCGCGACCTAGGAGCCAGCGTGTGAAAATACCCATGATATATTCAAGAGAGGCGAGTGAACATTTCTTATATTTTTAGACGGATCATACGAGGTTCAAACAAGACTTGAGATTCATATTAGAATGAGGCGATATTCGATAGAAGTACGTGAGGGGAAGGTAAGGAGGAAGCGATGCAGCTGAGGAAACCTGTGAGAGCGTAGCATGAATAGTTTTGAGAAGCTACTCGAGCTAGCAACATATTTACTAGTATTGACGAAGTCGACTCTCACGTTATCATGATGTATATGGAAAATATATCGACAGCATCATGTTCATCGAGATGAGGGGATATCGCCCACTTCGTTGTGCCGTTCAAATATAATATTAGGCATCAAATTAACGTAACCAAAATGTTAGCGGTAACTTGCGGTACTGATTTGTCAAAACATTCCCTGACTTGGTTACTAATTCGTATGGAATACAATAATCAGTAATGTATACAAAAGAACACGTAACGTGAATTATCTCATGTATCTGTTTTCATCTAGTCTACTCTCTAATACTAGAACAACTACACATAAATCAATAATTGTTTGTTTGTGCTATTTATAAAGTAATCGCACTCGTTGTTGTAGGTGCAATTGGATGAGAAGTACGAGGAGAATCGACCATACGACTTAGTATGAGGAAACAGAGGAGGACAACGAAGATGACTTCTAAGTTATATGATAAGCTTACGAACATGATACATAACGTTCGGTTGAATTTAAACTTTCTCTAAAGATTCTCGTTCCGGAAGCCACTGGAGGCTCATAATCGTCGATACTATAAATGAATCAGCAAAACACGCCTTTTCATCGAGACAGGGGTGTTGTGTATGACGAATCTCAAACTGCTCCAAGGAATTTCATTTCTCGTCCCCAAACGACAAACGACCAGTAAAGCCTAGGATCTAACCTCTTACTCAGATCCTGAATGAGCCCCATTTCAACCAGGGTAACTCTCTGATCAATTCCAACCACGGTAATTGCACGTAACCGACCGACGACGAGGCCTATTAGGAAAACAACCTCCCGTAATTATCACTGCAACACATCATAACCTGGACACCAAAACCTTGCTCATCCCCACTGCAAGTACAGTCACCTCGTCTCTGATACCGATCGGCAACACTTCTACTCAATTAGGTGATTATTAACGTTGCCTGTAGGATACCTGATGCCCATGCTTTAACATAGCGAGGGCCACAACATTACCACAATCCTCCCTCATCGAGGATTCCTGAAGGGAATCACAAAATTGATTAGAATTTCGAATGTTGCGTCAATTGTGTCTCCAGAAAATGTTCAATGACTTTAACCGGCCACATGAGGTTGCTGACAGGTCTGTTATTCTAACAAGGACGGTTTTTTTCGAGCATTGGGCTTATGACAACATGAATAAAATATTGGCAAACAAACCAGTAGGCAACAATGTATTGGCGAAAGCAGTCAGTGCAGAGACATAGTGTGATGCATGTGTTTTATACAGCCAAGTAGGGAGTTTGTCGAGTAAGCAGGGTGCATTGGAGGACGTATATGAGACAATATTTTAAGACACTGACAAAGTGACTCAGAGGATCACAGAGTAATAGACCGTATCACGTATTCTAAGACCCTTACCACAGACAAACCTAGAGAGCATATTGCTAAGTACAATGCAATCGTGACGAGTAGGCAGTGGTTGGTTTTGCTTAGTCGGCATGTCCGTAAACAGTACTAAATAAAACCTTGCTTGTAGCGTCGAATGTACCTAATACTATTATTGGTGTAAACAGCAACATGATTTCTGAAAAGCATCTGTACTTTGACTGTTTCATTTTAAAAAATCCGAACGATTCGTAACTGCAACGTGAAACTGATACACCACCATATTCGAAGTGCTACATTCGTTACAGTTGTGTTGATGTTTTAGAAGAGAATGTGACAAGTAACTTATACCGTACTGTGATTGCGGGATTGACTTTCTACATGAATAATTTCCTTCTATGAAAAATAATACGAATAAGTACGGATATACGATGTCTATTGTGATGAAGTATGTGTGACCAATTTAATAATAATAATAATGAGGACTTAATAGAGCGCCTAATGCAGAAGCCTCTAAGCGGTTTACAAACCTAAAAAACGAAAACAGAGACAAACAGAATTTAACTCGGTTTGAGAGACATGGTAGTCATTGAAATAATATTAGTATAATAAATTATTCCCCAATGGTAAGTAGTTTTGCTGGTTGTTATAGTGGGTTAAAGATTACAGCGTGAAAGTGTAACGCGTGTATGATTGATTCACGCCACATGGAACAAATGGGAGACAATGTTAATAATAATGAATATGATCAGCCTTACAACATGTGTTGATTCATTTTGTCTGACGCAAGTTGGGATCAAATAACAATGTTAGTAATGTTCAATTATGATAACTCATTTTCTATCGTTAACCAACATCCAACATCAGTTACTATGTGGTCCAAACAAATCGGTCGTGTGCGAACTTGTTCATGCAATAATAGTTATCCTGTTTGTAAGAATCCTTTTTTATTAAGGCCTGTGGGCCAGTGAAACTCTCAGCAAATTACATTGCATTCTTGCAAGTTCAAAGGGGCATGTCAAATAGACAGTCATTCTAATACCTCTTGTTTAGGAAACACAAACTTGTGCAATACTCGAATGACATTACATAGGAATCGTCTTGACCGGGGCATGTACATTCAAGACCCTCTATAAAACAACATCGTAGTTTACTTCGTTGTTACAGTTAATTTACTGTTTACTAATATTACAAAAAATAGTTGTTGAATAAACAATTTGGAACTTGTTCATAAGAAATCTATCATTTTCAATAGTGGTTCCCACGTCGATATTCTATATCGATTTATCAGCTGGCTAATCCCATGGCCAATAATTAGATGATTGCGACTGCCATCTGAAGTATATTGTGGCCATATCCCAGTTATTGGAGCACGTGACGGTTCTCCGGAAAATCGGGGTTCGACTTGCCTATAAGTTCTACAAAACTTGATTCATGTTCCCCTCCCAGTCGGTGCTTAGCACAATATATTCGAGCAGGGTAGGTGATCGGCCTCTAAATACCTCCGCCTTGGCTCCCCAAACTGCCATTTCATTCTGCGAGGACCGATATCGAACAACTGTTATAAACATCACCGTAAGTTGGCTTCAGTAATATCATATATGGAGTCGAGTTCTTCAAATCATTTATTGATTGAAAATCGCCCAGTTTTACTTCCGAAGCCAAATCTATTGTTTTGCGAATACAAAGCTAGAAAATGATATCAAATTTCATCCCCGTGACACGACTAATGTCTGTAGATATTATTGTTCTGGAGGAAAACATCAGGCGTTATCGCGTTAGCTCGCCGACGCTTTGTCCGACTGATCTGGAACTTGTTGAACTTATCTGCTCAATAAAACTGGTTGCCCGCTTTGAAGGTTAGCGTAGCGGCATGACTGATCACCTCTTTGTTGCAGGTTCCATGCCAGATTATCAGGTTTGTTGGATTTACAGGGAGCTCAGTGGGGGTTGACCATAGCTCCTAGCTGGTCCCGAAAAACATGGCGTTCTTTGGAAGGTTTCTTCTAATTTTACCGGATTTGAGCGAAATTGTGAAAAGTGGACCACCTTTGTTACCGCCCAAAGTAGAGGTCATGATAAGGTGATAAGATATCAAATTTGCATAATTGATTCGAGGAATTAGGCATCGGCGGTTTACCTACTTACCCACGGAACACATTACATATTACCAACTTCTAAAAAGTCACGTTTGTGGAATATATTAAGCATTTACTATCAGCAAAATGGTTATTACAATGATAGGTGACAATAATTCCACACGTTCCTCCAGGTTATGTTATAATTCACTATCCAACTCATTGTTTGATGAAACATTATATCACATTACACCGAGACGAGTATGTGACTTGCCGCTAAAGTTAAATCAATGATTCATAACATAATAACATGTTTTTTATGTTTCATAATCGCATTTATTCGACATCTGTAAAGATATTACACAAGCATTATTACGTGTTCATAATCCTCTGATATATTACCAACAATATTCCACTGGAATATATGCATCTCTACACCGTGAAGAGATAAATAAGAAGTTGCACCGAGGTCTCGGTAATCTTGAAACATATGCGAACACTACCGTTTAAAGAAAATCGACCGCATTCTAATATCTGAAAATTCTTTTTCGTAATATTGTTACTATACTGTTATTGTGTTACTCTTTCAGTTACACTCTTATGTAAAATTGATTTCCCATGAAAACGTAACCTACCAGCACATCTTCTGACGAAGCAAGCTCACGTTAACAATATAAATACCACGAATACCGAAAATACCCAATTTAGTAACTCTCAGTTCCGTTATTACCTGTATTGGTAACATTACGAAGACTTCCATGAACAAATCAACCAAACGAGGCGAATGAAAGCACTTAAACGCAAAAACCCAGCAAATACCAATTAAAAAAATTAACTTGTCTATTCTGAAGCGAATCTATATTTGCGATGAATAGGTTAAAAAAGGTTTACTCACCGTAACCGAAAAATACATTCAATACAAATATATATATCTAGTTATAACCTTCTCAATCACCTTAGAGCTGATGGTACGAGCGAAAAAGGCTGTGTCACTCGAGCATGAAGAATTGTAGGCTATATATATAGAACCGATGGCTTGATTACAATACCTTTTGTTGATCGACTTCAAATAGTACAAACTATCAAATGCTATCATCTTCTCTTTTTGACTTTGCATCAAGGGAGTACCGTATATACATGAATACGTTCTTCTTCTCCGAAAATGATATGGGAACATGCATCAAAGACAGATGTTTTATGTTAATTCGAGCAGTAGGCTAGAATTGGTGGTGCGCACTAAAACCCGATTATCATCTCGATGGGGAATTTGTTGTTGTAGAGAGAAATGAAGATGTTGTTATTCACAAGCGTTCGACTGGAACTTATCGGATTTCTATCAGATTGGAGTGCACAAGACAAACCTGCATCGCCTACAAGTACTGTTCTGCAAGACATGATCATCTATGCTACTTATAGTCATGATAACAAATCAACACATACACACTGCTGACTAGTCTATATCATTCTCTCTGTACAATGTGAGAGAAACATGATTAGATTCACAGGAATAACCTGAGTAACTAAAATCAGGAGTATGTATATACGTTATGAATATATATATATTCACATGGATATATATACAGGAAATTGTTCGGAAATTTGGAAGTGGCGAAGAGCCAATAGCTCCACCGGTATTCGAACCGCGGCCCTCTCTCCGTACGTTCAAGCGCCCTACCATTTGGGCTATGGAAGCTGACTGGTGATTCTGACCCCGTGGGACATAATATATTTCGGAGATTCCAGATAACTCATTCCGATCTGAACACTTGTCAATCACGTCATGTATTTATATGTACATATCGTGTTCACAACGATATGTGAAGTAGACGTTTTGAGAAACATTCATCAGATCAAAGACTAGTTAAGTCTTCAGATGTTCCTTTACACCAACAGTAACATTTATGTTATGCAAAAAGTGCATTTTGGGCGATCTGACATATATCGACAACACAGCTATAACATGTTAACGTTTCACTTCATCAGCTTTATAATGTGGAGAAACCGTAGTATCCGGTGTATAACTTATGAGAGGAAACATCTCTCCGTCCGCTGGAAAACCAGTGCAGCACACAGTGACTGTAAAGACCTCAATAAATACATCGCGAACTGCATCCACGCATCGACTATTAAAGTAACTACACTCTTATACGTTACTAACTAAAGCACACTACTCTTTAATCTGACATATCATCGGCCATGTCAGAACAACTAACTGGATGCATTGGTTTTCAATACAAGGTTTACTTATCAACCATTATTGGGTTGAAAAATACGCATATTGGTATTCTACTTGCACTGTAGAAGTCGACATCTGAATTATATTGGTGTAAACAATATATTCGGTTATAGGAAAAATTGCGAATTCTTATTCCGAGATTGATCCACATTCGTAGCTTCTGGATGGATACTGTTATATGCGTAAGTTGCCGAGAATGTGCTCTTCCCAGAATTTCTGGTATTGAGCCAGATGCACCTTTTCCCATCTTCGGCGCAGAAGCACACAGCTAAAAGCCGTTTGATTCACCAGACTGTTGACATACCCTAATCAAAGCACAACATTCAATAAAACAGGGTCGTCTGACCGTGGAATTTGAGATTTGAACGTAAAAGTTGTAGAATATGGCACACAGCAGATCATAAAGCACCCCAACACGATCGCGATTATCTCTAGCACCGTCCTCGGCCTCGATCGAGTTAATCATTAGCCTACTTATCGCCTTCGCCTGTCGCCTGGCGATGCACACAATATGATCGTAGAGTATAACCATTACG
>JAUOBX010162907.1:0-12230 GCA_032360705.1 Eupentacta quinquesemita
TGGGAATCGAACCCGGAGCAAACCGGACCCATTGTACTGCCGAGCGTCACTGATACCGCTCGACCACTCTTCCGCTACCATCATGATGTTGATGATGTTGCTATAGTGGATTGAGAAATCAGTCGCTTTTAGGATACTGGTATTCACTGCGCAAGTGGTGACGTTCCAGTCCTCATCAGCCTTCCACTCTGGTTCAAAAGTACCGCGAATAACAGCTCTCTCACCCTCCTCGCCTAACGGTAGTTCCGACATTTTACTCATATAACATTCTGGAAAGTATTGAATTTGCTGCTGGGTATAAATCACTGGTTGATAAATAAGACGGGTCATCTTTTCTTCGTTATGGTCCCGCTCGGATGTGGCGAACAATAGACTCAGATTTTCCTTGAGCGGAAAATAACGCATCAGTCCTCAGGGTATTTGAGATTACCTGCTATCATGATGAAGTCATGTATTGCGGAGATAGTTAAACCTGCATGAGTATATAGATGATACCCACAACAACACTCACAACATTTTTCACACGAAATACATGATATAAGAACTACATTTTACCTCAACATCTGAACATGTAAACCCTCACTGAAACTGAAGTATGTACACTGATACACATCATTTCTAACCAGTCATTGAACGTGTTAAGATGGAATTTGAATGAACGAAAAGTCATCGAATTTAAAAAAGGATATTTATCACCATTACTGTTTCGTGACGCAGCAGAGCGTTCCACCCTCAGCGAAATACTCATATGACGTTTATATGCTGAGATATATGATGCACAAAATAGTTACGGGTATGTCGAGTGTAAGCATGGTACGCATGGTACGCATTTTTTATTGCCCTAATAACCTTTCCCTAGAGAGTGCGTGGGCTAATTGATGATAGTTATCTGACAGTTTACTAATTAGACTCTAAAATTTACAACCAGTCCATGTACAGATGTACGTTCTATCGTCGAGAATAGTTGTCTAGTTCCTTCAATGGTTCATGTTAGCATAACTTCAACAGTATTTCAACTTGTACGGAATCCATAGAATAATATAGATAATTGATAGTTAGAATACTCATGAAATCAGGAAATGTGCCGAATGGCAAAATATTCTCAAATATTTTACTAGATTAGAGTAAAACATGATTACCTACAGAGCATTGTGTATGTCGCAGCATGAGATCATATTTATACTCATTATACGTATCGTTGAGGTAAACACGGTGTGTCATTGTGTCATATACTGATATTACGGAAAACGGTAACAAGACCCGACGCTCTCGCAACAGACATGACACAACTTCGGTTCACTCGGTTTGAATCATTGAGCATAAAATAGGCGCACTGCAAACAGGATTTACGTAATTCGATGGAGAGGCATACAAAGCATCACCGACTAATTGGTAAACGATGTAATAACAGTGGTAGTAGTAGTAGTAGTATGGAGATCACCGAACATTTGTCCTGGAACTCTAATACCAAGTCTATTGCTACTAATGATTTCAGAAAGGCGGAATTCAGGTTCGTTCGCAGTTACTCTTGCTTTACAGAGCTCGAATTTGCCCTTTATGGATGTCATATTTTAAGTGGTGCCCCGTCATCCTCTCTCAGGGCCCGTGATCGGATTCAGAGGAATGCCATTCGTCTCATCAACAGTGACGATCTTATCGTCCCTCAACAATCTCATCGTAGGTCAGTGTCCTCCCTCGGACTCCAGTCAGTCTGAATACAGAAGTCGAATCAATTTATGTGTTTGTCTCCATTCTCTACTCGTACTGAATCGAGCAATTAGGATATACGTCACTTCCTAAGGTTGAGTGTATCTTTGTGACCACCTTATGTTTTGAAGAAAGTACTATTTCCAACCACGATTTTGGGAGGCGGTTTGATGGGATAAATACCCGAGGTCCCGCTACCTCATAGTATTTGATAGATTATTCCGAGTGAAATCTAATTTTCAGTTTCAAAGCAAATAAAAAAGCAGACTGCAAACGGTTAGCACTCACAAAAGGATTTACTCATATTAGAGAAACAATCATGAAGTATACATCGATCTCCACAGTAATCGTCGTCTAAGTTAGTAAACGATATATACTTTTCATTGACCCAAAATTGCTTCCTCTACATTTCTCCTCATCTGTCGCCGTACGTCAAACTTCGCACTGTCAAACCAACTGACAGATATCGTAACTCTGATACAGATCACTTGTCTTGACTCATGTATCCTCTTCGCAGTATCCTCCTTGAGCGCTAGGTCAAAGTAAGTGCAAAATGCACGACCGCAAGGATATTGACACTCATTCCACGTATAGGCCCTACTTAAGAGAAGTAGGCTGTGCATTGGGACGATGCGCACGAAAGTATAATATATGATTTTTGCTAATGCTAATACTAATCTCTACTCCTAATTTCTAACCGTAGCGATAGAGAACAATCAGTACTTCATAGAGCAATCAGCCAAAGCAAGAAGTAGGAACCTTGATGTCTGTTTCATGATGTAACGATAGTTTCCAGAACACATTAATGCTGATAGCACCGAACAGGTACATTCGGTATAATAGCTCACTCTACAGGCTGGCGTTCAAACCCTGAGGCAAGGTAAGCTGGCAATATTTTCTGAAACGTATGTCGTATTCGTTAGTATACGATTGATCATATTAACGCAGCGCACCACCAAAGTGATAACATACCGGTTGATCTGTTAAACCTGTCGTCCATGTCACATAACCTGTACTATGAGAACAGTTTTAACTATGGTCTCAAAAGAGGGGCAATTCACCATTTGTCACAAAATATATCCATCCTTTCACAGTAATACATTACTGAAGTCTCCAAAACATGAAGTGCCAAATCATAAAGTTGGGAACGATCATGAACAGGTATGTTGCAGTGGCATACTGTCTTAGGTTGTAGAACTAACGAAATGGTGTCCATATATGAGAATGAAGAAATGATGGGGGTGGGGAGGCTGAGAGAGGGTGTAGTGCTGGCGAGGTGGGATGGTGGCTTCACTTTCACCCAGTACCAGAGCACACCGTACACACGTTATGTGGAGTGGTAGTGAATACCACTGGGTTGCAGGTGGTATTGTGCCCGATGCAACGGACATCTGTATACAGTATCATAAAACTACTTGCTTCGATTGAAGGGCCCTATTATAATATGCTTGTTACTCTTACACCATCAGATGAACATCTCTATAAATGCGTAGCACATAGACAATAACCAGGATTTGATATTTCGTCTCTGTCATCGGAAATGAAATTCATTGCATGATCATAATGGAATCAAACAGAGTGACACAAGCATTCAGTTAAAGGTGTTTCCCCGTGCTAAAACGTTAGGACATTGGCCAATACAAACGACTGTTTTTCCGGACGATGAAAAGTGGGGCAAAAAGTTATAATATGTTTTGTGTAATGTTTTGCAATGACTCTTTATATTCCATCCTATGGAAAATTGAACTCGTTTAATGATTCGAGGCTAATAGAATGATTCAAAAAATAATTTGAACCATTCCACTGAAGCAATCATTATCTATTTACTAATTCTCTCCTATTGGCCCGTATCAACATGCCAACCTGATTGCTGTTCCACTATAGTAGTCTGTTGTAAATATATATTCCATGTGCCTGCTGGAATATGGGACAATAAGATCATGGTTGTCGAAAGCAAGGAATCATTGAGCTTTGGGGTTCCTGTTCAACTATATTCATGGTGTGCTAACTGGAAATTTCCATGACATGTCCTATATATCTGTATTCCGCACTCCCGAAGTAATAAAACTGCAACCTATGTGAAAGATTTACCGCTGGGTTTGGTTTAATGTCGAACGACGGAGCATATGTCCATGGTCCATTGGAAGATGTGATCGATCCAAAGTAGATGAATTATCATCTGCCAACCTGTCCGACGGCAGGAAGTATAACGAGCTGTGAGAGATATATCATGAGACGCACGATCAGCAATAAGAGTCGACGGACATGCACTTCTTTTCGTGGCCGAGTTATTTTCATGAGGGGGGATGACAGTCAGTCAGCCTAACGAAGATTCAACTTTGCACCCATTTCGCCTATGCGGTGCACGTTATGCATTATATAGCATACGGTTTGTTGGTTCTTCACTTGGGAGTCTCTCCCCGCCTTACGCGAAATTGTAATAATTTACCCGTCAAATATTCGATGAGTAATAACTCTGTGGAATATTGTATATCACTGGAAGATTAGCATGTCGTTATGGTCTTACAACTATTCCCCATAATGAATAAATTTCGATTCATAGACGATATGGAGTATTCCTAAAAAAGCAGTCATTTCAATATACTGTAACATATGGCCGTGTATCGCGCTAAAATTGATAAATGTGGGATATACAAACGAACACAGAGAAATGTTTGAGCAAGTAGCTCCCAAAACTGAATAATTTCGTGGTGTAGTGACATCACTGTTGCCTGAATTTGTCATATATATAGGTTTACGGGGAACGGGTGTTTTAGTGACACTATTTCGAAACGAAATTGATAGCCTCCATACCGTTATGGGCTATTTTCAATTCACGTGTTTTCTTAGGTATAATGTTGGTCTGATGGCAGGGAATATATGTTGACTGACGCACTCAGATGCATCGCAAACGCATCGCGGTTGATTGACGATATTTATAACCATCACTGTTCCTTGCCTTGATGTAATGACTTATTCATTTAACTCCCAACGAAATGGTTTGTATGAAACCTTCATATAAGTAGATCAATAGGCCACAAAATATGATGTACAGAACAGTTGCTGATGTGGCTAGTGTAACATCATGGCACTAAAATGCCCTAATTACCTTTTCTTGAATGAAGAGTCACGTGCGTCGGTTGAATTATTATTGGTATGTCAGTCGACCGTGCAGTCCTGCCAGAGTGCCAGTGTCCTCTTCCTCCCCCTATTCTCTCTATTAGTCGCCATCTGTCGAACTATGAACTGTCATACCCACTGACAGATATTAAAACTCTGCTACAGATCATAAACCGTGACTTGACTTATGAAACCTCTTGCACAATGGAGTTCTGGATCAACGTAAGTACGGTATTCATGATGGCAGGGATATTGACATTGGATTCATGTACAATAGCAAATAATTGGGAAGAGGGTACGGTCTGCATGCTTATTATAATTAAACAAGCTGTCTGCTTGAAGATGTATCAATGTTGAGAATACCCAACTGGATCGACCTGCCTGGTTTTCGTTCACAAATTCTACAATATTCTTATGACAAATGTAAGCTATTACATCATTGAAACTATCAGATCCCTCGCTCTTTCCCTTCATCAGCTGTTATCGTCAGTCGGACCGAGAACTGTCACCACCGTTAACAGGGCAGCAGGGACAATAACTCTGCTACAGATCATCAGACTCGACTTGGGACGAGGGAGTTTCAGGTCAACTTGAGTGCAGAATTCACAATCGCTAAGAAATTGACTTCAGCCGACTGTTCCATGGAACGTAGCCGTCCCAAATGTTCTGAGAATACAACTGACTCGAACTGGATTAGAAAATCATATATACTGTTAATCGGTTGTTTAAAAAAGTTGTGTAAAATATTGGGTTGTGTAACATATGAACCTACCAACTAGTTGTGTAAAGAATAATTACACATCTTGTGTAAAATTATACAAACTTGTGTAAACGATTACCCAAGTTATTTAATTATTTTTGAATATCCAATATCACAATTCCAGGATCCTAGTTGAACCGCGATTTCCAGATACCGACTTTTATGCACATTTGTCACTAGGTGGAGAATTGAATGATATACCACGGCCAATCATTATTGGAGGCAACATACGTCCTCAGCACGCTTGATCAGAGTCATAGGGCTGACTATTACAGTGAGATGTGGAGCCGTAAACGTCCGAGTGAGTTAAAGTCAGAGTAACGATAGCTGTAGGGCTCATTCGGGGAGTGTAAGCTGATCATAAACATTCACAAAACTCGCTGTCACTCCACGAGGGACTGTGCAAAAACAACTTTCTCCGACTCACGGCGCTGGGGAGCGAACCCCAGTAAATTACATAAATCATTGGAGAGAATGAGACGGACAAAGTAACATTTTCTATTCGTCTCTATATATAATTATGAATAATTGCATCTCGAAAAGAAAAACTATGCTGTGTTGATGTGTTCCTATAGATGCAAGCAACCAGTGCGAGCTAAACAGAATATTAATATCTATATGTAGCGCCCTATTGCTGCCGTGCAGCTCGTATCAGAGCGCTCCACAGATATCACTCCTGGTCATTAGTGACTTATCAAGCCTGCTCTTTATAATACAAGAATTTCCCTGTCGTCTCCTGGCACACAGAACGGATGTGGCACATCATCGTGTCTCCCGGGAAACTTCCCAGTTGCAACCACAGGCAGCGCAACGTAGTTTTCATAAGTCACCTCACAGGATACCCATCACACGTGGGTAGTGTTGAACGATCGGAAGACATGTTTAGTCTAATAGCATCGCAGAAAGGCCCCACCAGCCATGTTAGGGTTCGAAGCTCTACCTGTCTTCTGACTGCGCTAATCCTTCTTCCGGACTGCCGAATGTGTAGATGCGGTAGCATCTCACTGAATTTGTGACGCAAATCAACACATGAATTCCCAAATGAAGAGCATTTTTGCGTTGTTGTTGTACGAGGTTCAATTAACGTTGAGAATGTCATGTGGCAGGCAAGAGTTTCAAAAATATCTAACTTGAGTTGCATTAATCCTTGGCGAGTTAATTCCATGCGATGAGGAAGAAAACACACGATGTTACCGATAATGCACGACAGCCTCTCATACAAAGAGACTGAGAAAAAGAAGGAAGATCCATTATGATCATCCAATTTTTGAACAGCTGGAGATTAAAAGTAAAAGAAAAAACATCATCGGAATGTATATTTCATACACATCGCAGAATGAAAAAATACTGGTTTCCACTTCGACACTGATATATTCACTTAATATATGCTAAAGTCAATTTTGAAATGCGATTCCTCGATACTGACCTTGTATATACCTCACTACGTGAAGATGGGAACGAGTTACCATGGCTTATTATTATCAGAGGCAACATGCATCCCTAGCAGTCATCCTCAGATTTGTAGGATTGACTGTAACTGTAAACGTCCGAGTGAGTTATAGTAAGAGTAACGATAGCTGCAGAGCTATTCATGAACATTCACGGAACTCGCTGTCACTCCACGAGGGACTGCTCATAAACGAAGAGTTACACCTAATACAAATCAACTTTCTTCTGACTCACGGCTCTAGAGAGCAGATCCTAGTAGTAATTACATCAATCATGAGAGGGAATGGGACAGACGAAGTGAAAGTGACGATTTGTCTCTATAAATAATTCTGGATAATTGAATCTCGAAAGTATGAACTACACTGAGTTGCTATAGATGCGAGCTATGCAGAATGGTGATAATATCTAGTTACTATAATAGCGCTTTCTTGCTGTCGTACAGTTCGTATCGAAGCGCCCGACAGATGGTCATTAATTACTTATCAATCCTGCACTCCATAGTGCACACCTCTCGTAGTTGGGGGGTTGGGGCATCAATTAATTGGAGGAAGGGTTTGGTGCAAATTCTTTCCAAAGCACCACATTTTGAACGGATCTTGCCAATACCATATTCATTCGTTTTCTGCTGAGCGCCGATAATTTTTTTCACTGGCGCCGCCATATTGGGAAAAATACAAAATGGCCGCCACTGGGAAATATGATTACCTGTAAAAGCGGTTCAGGTATTTGAAATACAACATGTTAGCTGGTTTCTGTGTCGCTGATTATGATGTCCATGCTAATGCATTGATTGAATGACATATTTCCTACTTTACAACCACTATATACAATTTTTCCCCAAAATTGTCGCTACTAGAATACAATTATTATTTTGGGAGGGCTTTCGCATTCTGCCTCTGTGGTTTTGGGGGTAACTTACCACTAGTCCTAGGGTATTTTATTTATTCATTGTCAATTTATTCCAGTAATTCAACTTATAAGAAAGTTATCTGGCCGAAAGCTAAGTTGGCACCCTACATTGTCGGGGAGCTTATACACACTCAAAGACTGTTGACGCGCTTTCCTCCAAGAGCGGTCCATTTTTTTGGTCCAAATGTTGCAAATACTATTTGATTTTTGGCAAGCGCCATGCGAGGTGTACATTGTAGTGCTCATGATTAACGAGTGAACAATTTAAACAATTTCAAACGATATGTTCAATATTGAATATTGCTCTTTCGGTTCATATTCTTCCAAAAGGTGCAATATTTCACATGGATCTTGCCGAAAACCACACTCGTTGGATTTATAATGAATATGACGGATGCACACATTAGCTAACGAATGAACATTATTGAACAATATGTTTCATATGAAACAGTATTCGATCTAGATCCAGAACAACAACTCCTAGCATATTGGGTCTTGAATAGTGGTTAGAGGAACTTCAACCAGCATATGTTACCATGATGAAAAATGTACATATACTGAACCAATTTTTTTCATCTTATTCATTATGATAATCTCTCTAAAAAAAATACATTACTACAGTTCTACATATACTGAGCATATAGGAGTCATTGGGAAAGTTGGAAAAACGAAATGCAGCAAGTTGTGTTGCCTATAATTGAGTTTTCTTGATCGTCAGTGAAAAATATATAAAGATTGTCCGTTTTATTGAACTCCCTTGACCATTTAAACCATTTCAATAATATGTTCATTAACAGAAATAGCGATTTGCAGTCAGATTGAGGGCAATGACCAATCCTATATCATAGCGAGTTGTGATAACTATTATTGGATAGCACGTGGAGCAGTTTTAGTTCACATATGGGCCCCGTCATATAAACCCTACGAGGAAGTTGATGGGCTACTATTGATGTGGTGTTTCATGATCGCCTATTATATGGGGTTCATGTGGGGTTATCCTGGGCAAAAAATCCCCATGCTGGACCACTCACCCAGATTCTAGCGAACATACGCCTGAAAAGCACCGCACCCACCTGATGTATCACTGGGCCGCTTTTGGACGAGGGACCAGGTCTGACCTATCAGCCTGAAGTACCCGCAATACTATACCAATCAAGCTATCTACGCATCTACGCTGTCCTTGGGACTGGCCGCTAACCCCCGGCCTGGGTCCCGTACAATATTATGATCGTGACCAACGACCTAGGAAACCCGTAAATTCTGGCAAGATTAGCGTTAAGCCCCTCGAAGCTTCGCTTCTGGTGGCGACCATTTTAGGTATTTCGTTAAATATCTTTCTGCCATGAGGGTCATTTAGAATGAGCTTATCTAACTTCATATATACGAGTCAATAAAACCTGAAAATGCCTCAACAATACACCTGGCGAACCTCCAAATGACCGCTCAAGAGTAGTGCCACCTGCCCCGACTTACTGAGATCTGTCTCAATTATGGCCTCATTGAATAGCGATTGACCAGAGTCCGTCCAATTGCACTGCATCCCCAAAATGCCCCATCCCCTGTATGAGTTTGACATTGATGTAACTGAATTTGTCGATTGGGATGAGGCACCCTTCCTAGGTCCGGGTACAAAATATCACGTAAACAGCACGCAGGGTGTGTAACACTTGGTCAACACTTGTTCGACAAAATGGAACAAATTCAGCAAAACTTATTGTGGCGTATTGGACACTATTATGTGGCATCATCGCTTGTGACCTTAGGGCCAGGATGCACCACGTAATTCTGTCCGCTGTATGCAGTATGAATGGTAGTTTGAGTTGTACTGGGTTTTTATGTGGATAATCATCAATTGGACTCTCGCATATATCATCTGTGCGCAAGACGCTGCAAAATACGTTAACCTCGTAATTCTTACACCTACCTGGAGAGAAGGGTGAATGTTTTGTAAATGCCATGCCGAAACAAAATTATCTTGGATCATTTACTACGACGCAAATGTAGTCCGAGTAACTGTGGATTTGGGGAACATCCAGGGGTTTGGAAACCGATTCAAAACATTCACAAAACTAGCTGCCACTCCACGAGAGAATGTCCATAAACGGAGGCTGCAATGAAAACAACCTCCCCTGACCTGCTGACCCTTCGACGCATTAGAGTACATGATGAAGTACCATTTCGGGGATCCAGTTTATTTTGTACTGTAACTGTCTGTAGTTATTCAGATCAGCTAACATTGTTCTGCCACAGGCTCTTTGTGGAACACTTTGGTAAATTATTCAAGCCGATCTTCCTGTTCACAATTGTATTATTATTATCATTACACCGGCACTTATATAGCTCGAGTTCCAAGAATGTTCAATGCGCTTCACAACATGAAGAAATAATTACGCATACAATTGCTCAAAATGAAAAGTCTTCAGTGCCGATTTAAATTGAGCAACGGTTGCTCGGTTGCGAATTTCAACCAATTGTGCGTGCGAAGGTACACTCCCCGCGGCACTGGTAATGATCCATGATGCATGAGCTGTTTTGTACAAGCTTCGCTCGCTTGTAATTTTCCGTGATGGATGAGCACGTCCTGTAACGAGTGGCAAAATCCATCTGCCAGGAAAAAGCTCCATTGATCAAGTTGAGTGTACTACATGTTCCGCAGTGACAACATATTCGACGGATGATGGATCTTGCTGAATAATCCTAGTCGAAGCAGTCTAGCATGGTCTCGTGGCAACCGTGTTTGCATGACTCCCAAGCTGTTCACATTCTCATTTCACTGCAATGTTTAACTGACGAACTATCCTATGTCGTATGCTGGATGATACTGCTATGCTATAATAGAAGACATTTATATCTACGAAGAAGACAGCTCCTCACATTAAAACAGCTAGCCTGAAGCAAGCATGAACTACCCAGCGTTACGCATACGCTACCAAGTGGGGTGTCAAGGAACGACGTGCATAGTAGTAGCCTCAATGATATGAAAGGGAGCTCATTCCACATGCGAGGTGCCGCATTTGAGAATGTTTGATCTTCAACTCACCTAGAAGATCTGGGAATAGCATGTCTGGCGACAACATCCGTGGACGAACGTAGGTCATATGGCTAGAGGTGGACTCATGATGTGGATAAGAAGTTGAGAGAGATACTATGGGGACGCCCTGGTGTTAATGCACTTAAACGTGATAAGGAGGAATCTGTAGCAAAACATCTCTCTGATCGGTCATAGCTTGTGTTTACGGTGACTGGACGACGCAACAGTCCGGAAAGGTAAATTCCTTGGGGCGAGGAAGAAGCCTATATTGTTTGGTACACAGGTACAGTCGCAGAGCTACATGGGGTCAACATAGGCTAAACAATTGAAACCTTGTAAACAAACATAGCCCAAACAATTGGAACCTACGGTAAACACCGTAACTTGTCATAACATCCGATAAGGGCATTAGGCTAACAATAATTTGGTATGTTTGCTACCCACACTCGGGTAGCAAACAAGGTTGAGAGAATCTAACGAATTGAGGTAATTAAATCATTTCTATCGCTCCCCACCAAGATTATGATTCAGGTCATTTGTGATCACTAGAGTTCGAATTATAAAATCCTCCCGCAAACGAGATAATTGTAGGAAGCAATTGCCAACATGGCTGAACATTTTTTTTAGAAGAAAGTGCCTATCAAGAGAGAAAGAAGTTGATTGTAAACACCGTAATATGACTAGCCCCTTATATCAGTTATAATGCGCAGTTATGCGCTGTTATGGAGCACGGCCTATACCTACACTGCATAGCCTAGGCCCTAGTGAGAGTTAGGCTATGCCTAAAATTCAGTCATCACAAACGGTCTCCAAATAACACTAAGAGGAGCTTACTATGCCTGCATGAGGGTATGGCATGTTTTCTTGTACTTGGTTCTTCTGAAGACCTCATTTAGTGGCAACATCACTGTCTGTTGACATGACAACGACCATTTTCAGAGGAAGCATCTTCAGAAGAAGCAATATCTTTTACGGGGGCCAAATGCGAATTTGGGGAGATGTTCGGTATTTTGAGTCGTATTTTGCCATTTTTGCAATGTTTCCTTACAAATAAATTCAGAATGGGTCTGGGGACATACAGAAGCATACAGCTCAGTAATCATAACAGCAAGTTTCAGACCTTGGTGGGATGTTTTGGGTTCGAAGTAGAATTTTTCTTGGAAAGTCGACAAATTCAGGGTAAAAAGGCCAAATTTCAAATGTGAACAACTTTTCAGAGGATTTTTTCCTGCAGTAACCCGCCACAAAAATGGT
>JAUOBX010163017.1:0-12230 GCA_032360705.1 Eupentacta quinquesemita
AAACTTGATATTTTCGCATAGAACAGGCAAAATAGAGGGCAGCAGTCATGCAGCAATGCCTACTTTCGAACCCATCCAAGATCTCCATGGGTTGAACATGTGTACCAAGTTTGAAATCAATCGGATGGAGCGTTAGAGTGTTATTGCGCTAACGCAAAATCTTCCGGCGGACGCGGCGGATACGGTGAAGGTAAACCCATTATATCCCTGAAGTGGGGATATAATGATAACTAGGCATGTGAAGGCAGGTACACCGCCCAGGTGTATATCTTAACATAGATTATGAAATTGTCTAAGTTATGTCAATTTGACCACCAGTGACCATGAAATTGCCATTATATTTTCCAAGAAACACTATAGTCTACACTCATCAAGTTAAAGTGTAACACTCTGGATATTTCTGCGTAGAATCTGCAAAATGGACAGCAGCAGTCATGCATATTTCATGTGATCTGCCACATTTGAACGAATGCATGTCTAGTATTATCAAGATATCAATGCTAGTTGAGGCCCGTCCACACTGCACACGTTTCATCGTGACCCGATGTATCGCGACGCAACATTCATTTTATCGCACAATCTTTTGTATCCACACTGCACGCAACACTTTCTATTCATCGTGGCGCGGTATCCATCCTAGGAAATAGGTTCTCAATCATTGCAGTATTTTTACCATTATTAATACCTCTCTTATCGTTTGTAGACATCTTTCATTGCTCATCTGTTTTATGTTTGTAAACTTGTTTTATGTGTGCTATATTGAGATGGAGTGAACTCCAGTTCCTCTTATGGTCAATAAAGATTTTAATATCTGATATCTTATCTTATTCAACGGAATTGTTCCTACCATGCTCTGCTAGTCAGTCATTTGATACAGAACAATCTTTGGTCACACAAAAAATGTTGTGGGTGCCATGCAGTGGAGATTCAAAACTTGTGCTACGATTCATCGCGCCGTGATAAGTCGCATGCAGTGTGGACGGGTCTTAACAGACAGAAATGCTGTCTTCTGCCCATTTAGTAGCTTAATGTCAGAGTTTTTTCTAGATGTATTGCCTCCGACCACATATAGAGGGGTAAAAGAGACAAATAAGAAACTCAACAAACAGTTTTGTGTTTTATTTTGTATTTGTGGTTACTGCACCATACAGTGACCAGTGTAATATATTGTGGGCTTATTTACATATACACATCCATGTACAATATTTATATGAAACCAGACTAAATGGAAAACAAGCAAATTGGAGGAATCTATTATAAAATTGATGAATCGTTGTGAAATTGTCAAAAGACATTCTCGTATAAAAACAACTGAATGACTCAATTAAAAAAAGTCTGTGTTCACGCCCAAACTATCACCCTATGTAGATGGTGGTAAAATAGAAGTTTAGTAAATTATTTGCAACCACCCCATTGAAATAGTTTGAAGACTACAACTGAAAAATAGGGGAATTATCATTAATATCGAAGCAATCTCGGATTTGAGAGTGAATATTATCTGATCATGTCAATTGTCATTTGGGAACAGACAGGACGAATAAATAACAGCAATTTTAGGATGATTTATATGTTGGGAGGAAGAACATTAAGTGCAGGATGTGTGCAAAAATAGAAGGATTATAATGTCATAATGGATTGCAAACAAAATATAGAATACTGGGTTGGTTTGGGGACAATCCTGACCTTTGTGGAGCTATTATTTGCTAAGGGGATCATCACTATCGATGAAGACACATACCTAAAGAATAAATCGATAGCTAGTGTTTTTTCTTCTTTCTCAATTCCACAGATAGGATTGGTGGATTGCTACATGTTCAGAGAGCTATTTTCAGATGATATTTCCAGAAATGGCAAGACCTGAACTGAAAGCTGCAATAAACAATGCCCCTATAATACTGTCAGTGACACTAGTGCAATGCTCATCTATAGCTGAAATACAACTCAGCAAATAGTAACAGCAGTAACTAATTGGTGGGTAAACTGGACAAAATATTTGATGACATTTGAACCGATGGTTAAGGATGGCTTAAATTATTTGGGTCTTCCTCATTGATCTATTAGGGATTAGTCCTAAGCTCAGGTCATGAACAGAACACAACCGGCCTACACTATGTGTAACTAGAAAGTTTGTGAGACCTTGCGAAAATTGGTGGTCAGACCTGCGGTCTCACGGATATTGCAATATGTGAGACCGATGACCGCAGTACCGTGGCCATTGCAACTAGCCTTGCATAAAAGTTTTGAACAAAAAGTTATTCATTAAGATTGACCTGGGCCTAGTGGATCTCGACGTCCAGTGGACTGAATTTGACATGCCATTTCACTCTGTACCGTCTAGGAGTCCCCAAGTCTAAGTTCTGCTGAAATTATTCGTCCTCATTTCTGGTTGATTCCATAAGACAGCTAATTTGGTACATGATAGATGATGTCTTGAAAAATATCAAAATTGAACATAATATTGTTCATGGTTTGATGTTGTTGAGATTAAAAACAGAGATTAACCATCATTAGGTTGATATTTAGGGTGATTGCCAAAACCCAAGTGTGACTGACCTCAGGAAGATTTGAGTAAACATTCATATTGTCATGATCAACAACCTAGTGAAGCTTACTAGCACATGATAAGAGCAGTTTATCTATTTTATAGTACTGGAGGGTAGAAGATCATTGCATGCCTACTGCCCTGTGTAGATAGAGAGTTACAATTGATAATAATAATAATATATACTCTCATACATAGCGCTTCCCACGTCAGTGTCATGCTGAAAGCGCCTTACAGATATTACCCTGATCATAGGAAGTGGTACGCACTCCGACAATCCCGGAGAGTATGTGGCAGCAGCTAACTCAGCGCTGATTGTACTCAACTCCCTCACAGGTTCCCAATGATGCCTGGGAGGGACAGGCAATGGAGATAAACCTCATGTTTCTGTGGAACAGGGGGCCCACATCACATACCAATATACTAAACTCAAGTCAGCTGATCACGTAGGATTAACAGATACGCCCAATAAAAGTAACATTATAGTTTCCATATAGCACTGAGTTGTGAGAGTTCTGTCAGATCTGCTTGCTCTTCATCCAACGATCGATATTCGAGCACACTAATTTATCTACAATGAAGGGAATGAATTCTCCCTCTTCCAGTTTAATCCAGTTATGTCCCCGATCACGGAGTTCGCAGGATCTGCCTTACTCCATCATCAACCCCTCTCACCATCTTAATCCATTTTTAGAATCCTCTTCCCTCAATTCAACCTTCTTCATACCCTGCTCCACCTGCCTCCTCCATGTCATCTTCATTCATTCCCGCTTCCTTGCTCCTGCTGCCTGAAGCTCTGGGGCTTCCCTTAGGACATGATCACCATCCCACCTCAACATAACCTTGTGAAAATAACTACGAAGGGCTGAACCAGACAGGGAACTATTACGTGCTATGTTCTTCCAAGTACCAAAATCCTTCTTCATGGAAATATTCTACTAAGCCAATCCAGCTATCGTTTGTAAATTGATTAATTGAATATGCATGAAACTCTGTGGAAACAATAAGTTATGTGAATAATGGAGCAGTCCTAACCCTGGAAGTCCTTTTCCAGTGATCTTATTTTTCTGAAGTACCTTGTTAGCTAAGCTTTAACAGGTGGTGGCACATATTGTCATATTAATTTATAGTTACACCACCCCACCCTCTCCTCCAGAACCACATCCGGTCACAATGATGTATGTCAATGCAGAACAGGACAGTTACAAAACATGGCCATAAATAAATATCAAGCATTCTCCTAGCGGGAGAGTCACTATAAAGTCCAAAATAGCACCAAGTTGATCGATCTGCCCTCACGTTCACACAACACTTCAATTATCCTCTGTTCTCAACTCTCTCAGTCGTATTCCTCGGTCCCGGAGCGTAACTTGATGATATCTTCGTACGGATCGTCTTCTTCTTCATTGCCGCGGAGACCAGCGAGCGTTGAGGCCCCCTCAAGGGTCAAGTCCATGGCCTTGTCCATCTCAGCAGTCTCCATGGATCGTCTGCGGAGGTCACTGCCACTGTCAGGCGAGCTCAGTGTAACACTGTCTCTACCATCAACGATAGAACCATCATCTATCATTGCTTCCCCATTCTGCATCATCCCATTCTCATGTACCACCATGCCTCCTCCGTTCCTCTCCAAACCCTCCTCATCCCCCACAGTCGTATCAATTTCCGCATCCCTAGCAGCTATGTCCACTGCCTCTCGCAGGGCATCCAGTGCCCTAGAGTTTTCCGTATGTCCCCTATTCCCCCTACCTCCTGTTCCGACATCTCCCCCGCTGTTTTCAACCAAATCCTCTCGTTGGATACCACCATCAGCAGGGTTGCCATTTTGCTTCCCCCTCTTCTTCCTGGCCCTGCCACTCGTGGATGGTCCCTCGTTTTGGATGGTTATCACCTGGGGTTGGTCGGCGCCAGACCCAGAGACCAGGTACACTGGAGGGGTGGAGGGAGAAGTGGTAGATGAGGGGGTGGGAGGCTCTATGGGAGGGTAGATGAGCTGGCGCTTCAGTCGTGATCGGTGGTTGTGGAACCAGTTGATCACGGTGCTCTCGGGCAGGTTCAGGTCCTTGGCTATCTTTTCGATGGCGGCTGGGGGTGGGTAGGCGTCTGCGTTGTATGCTGCATGGAGGGCACTCTTCTCTTCGGGGGAGAGGATCATCCGGGGTCTCTTTGGGGGGATGATGCGGATGGGCGTACTCATTCCATTGGGGGTAAGGGTCATCACTCTCTTGGCTGGTGAAACAAAACAGAAATTCTCTCTGTTAGCAAACTCATAAAACTCTCAAAAGTCTCGACATCAGTGACAGATCACAACACATGATAACATATGAAGTGAGTCCTAAAGCTTTCCACTATAAAATATTAGTATGATATAGTACATAAGTGATTCCCAATTACTTCTTCCAACCCTGTTTCATTCTTTTTTACACCTGTTAGTGACCCATCCTCAGTATGAGAATAAGGTTCGAGCTATCCACCTCTCGGTTGCAACCCGTCTTCCAATAACAAAATTTACTACAATGCTTATTTATACAAAACAACATGTGCCTCGTTTCATTTCAAGTGCCCCAGTGATGCCATAACTAATTCCCTATTTTGGGGATCATGTGAACACATCACCTACAACTTTGACCTTCTGTGTACACAAAATACAGAGCCGAAACACATTACAAACAACAATAATATCCGACCGACCATCATCAAATCCATTCATTATGGAGGGGATACCACTACCAGCCATCCAAAAATTCTTTGCTTTGCAAGTTTGCCGAAAATTCAGAACAGAGGTGCCCATGTACATAGCGGGGGCAGTTATAAACCAGTAGGTGCCATACATTAATAACCCAATGTCCGAGTTCTCTTGCTGTATTAAACTGAGGGGTTACCAACTAGATTTATACGAAGGTTTGGAACAATGATGTATGAATCAGGAATTTCATGAGTTGTTGGTGAAGAGTACTGACCTTTTCTGACAGGTTTGTAGTTTTTGACTTTGTTGATGCATGCCTTGTCATGTAGCCAGAGATACATCCTCACGTAAGGCTCCCGTCCTTTCATGCTCAGCTTCAGCCACATCTTGGGCTTAGAGAGCAGGTCACTAACCTGGGAGGAACAACAAAGGAGGGAATATGATGAGGATGAAGTTTTAGTTTAATAATAATAATAAATCACATTTATATGGCGTCTATTCGATCAGCAACTGTTTAATCACAGATGTCCTGTGTGTCAGCAGATTGTGTCTCAGTAGGGCTACCTAAATGGCACATCAGTGTTCACGCTAGGATTATAGTTGAGCATTAGTAGTAATATTTAGAAGCTGATTAAAAAAAAGGCCTCAACGTTATCTCCAATGCGGGATCGGCAAGGAAGGTGCAGGAATCCTGCAATCGCGCTGCTTAGCGTGACCAATGTGGCACATGTTACTATTCACCCCGCAAGGTCTCAAATAAAACCTGGATGGGATGAGGCAATGGAGACAGTGTCATGCCTAAGGATGCACCGGAGAAGCCAGCCGGTTGGGATTTTAAATCTCAACATTCTAATCTGATTACTGCGATTAAGGATCGTTCGACCGCCCAACTCTCACACACAGTTAACGTCAATGGAGAATCCCAATTGCCACTGTGATTAAGGATTGCTCAACCGAGCGGGCGTCACACACAGTTAACATCAATGGAGAATTCCCATAGCCCCTTTTCAACT
Source organism: Eupentacta quinquesemita (assembly GCA_032360705.1). Taxonomy (NCBI): domain Eukaryota; kingdom Metazoa; phylum Echinodermata; class Holothuroidea; order Dendrochirotida; family Sclerodactylidae; genus Eupentacta; species Eupentacta quinquesemita. Next base: position 6,242 of record JAUOBX010163017.1, read on the forward strand.
TTCATTCTTTTCTCACATTTTCTATTTTCTGTCAGATAAAAAGTACCATTTTCTGTATTGACATCAAGGGATTTCCAGCCTGTTCATGGTCACGATTTTCAAAGAAATTTAGAGATAATTGATCGTTGATTATGAATGTTTTATTGTCCATATTTCGTAAGCACTGAAATCACTTTAAAACATCGGATCAGACCGAGCAATGCGAGCATCGGCCGATGTTGTGAAGAAATACATCGGCCATCGGATCGGTTCGCAAAAGCCATTTCGGTAGAGCCCTACTATAAACAATTTCAGTAGTTTGCAAAATGCCTGTGAAAAGTCTCCATTTCAGTATGATATTACTGCTTGGTCAAATAGTATTATAGATAGTTAGAGTGCAGACATTCAACAGTGCATGTTATTTTCCATGGAGGTCCATGCTATGCATAAATTTAGAACGGGCAACAACATTTTTGCCCTCTTAGGGAGTGACTCGTGTGCGAGTGCTTGATTTTGTGCATTGTTCATAAAATAGATGTAAGAATACTCACCGATCCTTGGGTCAGCCCCAGGACTGCCTCCCCGAATGCCCTTTGACCCAGGTTGTTCTCATGAAGTACACTCTTGACCTGTCGGGTCAGCTCGAAGGTGTCCAGGTACTCGATCATCGAAGCCTGTTCGTGTACGGGAGGTAACTCGGGCGGCATTCCGTCCCCATCCCAGAGGTCAACAGAGGAGTGAGAGGGTCGATCATCGTCGCCCCCCTGGCTGGTAGAGACCTCATCTTCACCCTCAGAGGTCGGGAGGTCAAGGACGGTCACAACTGACCGGGCAAGCCTATCTGTTTTCGAATAAACAAAGATATATCATGTTAAATACACTGGGTGCATTTTTGTCATTTGTTAGATATATTTACACACCAATCCTGACGAAAACCTGCGCGTGTGCAACTTCTCAAAAGCTTGTTATTTATGTGTCGTTCTCAGGCACATATTGTTGGCCGACCCATGACAATGCGCAGCAAAAATAGCATTGCACACACGAGAAAGAAGGCATGAGTTCATCTCACAGAACTGACAGTCTCAGTGTGCCTCAATCATGCTTTGAATTTGTACCTACATTCCCCAGGTTCCAAACCAACCAAGATATGAATTTCTTCAAGCTATGTGATGAGCTACTGGCACATCTATAATGTACTGACCCTCCACGTGCACCCGTTACCAACTGAACTATTTTTTGTGATAGATGGGCAGATTCTCACAAGCATCAGAATATTACTTTAAGTGGTGTATTGAATCACGATGGACAGATCAGCTCAGTCGGTAGAGCACTGAACTCGTATTCCAAGGATTGTGAGTTTGATTCTCTGCCAAGTCAGGCGAGCCAGACGAGGCTCATCCGGTGCACTGTTGAGTGAGGTGTGCTATCTCCATTGCATGCTCCCCCCCCCCCCCCCTCCACCCAGGAGTGGTGGGAACTGATGAGTTATCGGTAGGCTGCACTTTGTGGTGTATTGAATTTGATTAGTTTGATCAGTAGAGCTTAGAACACAACTAGTTTGAGTCAGGGTCAGCTGGCTTTCCAGTTGCACCCCACCCAGGCATTATTGGGAACATGTGATGAAACCAAGTACAACCTGTGCCTATTGGCAGGGATGTAGTCGAGACCGGAGGAGCCGAGACCGAGACCGCTCTAAAATTTGAGCCACTACACTGTAGGTATAGCGGTCTCGATCTCAAATCCGAGACCGAGACCGGCAATTTGGGAGAAATCCGAGACCGAGACCGGTCTCGACTACAACACTGCCTATTGGCAGAACTTACTCTCTGGGATTGTCGGAGAGCGTGCCTATCTGTAAAGCGCTTCAAGCATGTCAACGACATGGGAAAGCCCTTGTGAAGGATAATATAATATTATTATTACAATGACAAGATAATCTATTGACAAGATAATCTATTTGTAATATTGATACTGCTCTAGCCATTCTGCTCACCTTGCCGTATTCTTTCCTTGAGTTTGCTGATTCCTTCCGAGTCGTTCAGCCACTTGTTCATCCTGACAAAGGGTTCCCTACCCTTGAGAGATAGTCCTGCCCAGGGCTTGTCTTTGGAGAGCAAGTCACTCACACCCCCCTGAGACATCCCCACCACATAGGTCCCAAATGGCCCCTGGGGGATGCCATTAGCCTCCAGAGACTCCTTGCATCGGCCAATCACATTGTACGTATCCAGGTCCCCATTCTCTGCGTAGTCCTTCGTCGTGAGGGAGGGGAGGGGCTCACGTTTCTGGCCAGGGGGTAGCTGAGGGAAGCCCTTGAGTGAGTGCTCAGAGTTCCAGAGAGAGGGAACGATCCGACTCGCCTGTGGCTTCTTCCTCTTACGTTTGTTGACAGGGTCACGTGTGGTGGTGGTGGTCGTTGTCGTGGCAACAGAGGCCCTGCCCCCATTGCCCATCATCTCCTGTTGCATATCGAGCTCCTGACGAGCCTTCGCGAGAATGTTGTTAATGACTGCATCACTGTTTGGCTTGCCCCCAGAGGCGGGGGAGGGGTTGGCCTGGGTCAGTGCATCAATATCCACTCCTGTTAAGGAAACAAGATGTAGGATGTTTAAGCCCAATGCACTGTAAAGATCTCGTTTTCAGCTAATTTCATCCTTCATTATTATCTAGGAGACACATGTCCGGGGATATTCTTGTCATGCTTCAAATAGGCAAAAACTGAAAATCATGAATTTCATATCAGATACACGGAATACACGAGTTCTAATTTTGATAAAATAAATTCTAAAACTTCGCTTAGCTTATCATTGCTCTTCGAGCAAATATTAAATGGAACAATGTAATGGGAAATTATTTCACTGATTAATGTAACCTGAGCATACAAAAGTTTTCACATATTGAAAAGTTTTCACATATTGAAACAATTTCCCATGGAAATTCAACCTAGAGTTGAATACGACCCAGAACAAAATTTGGACAAAAATATGCTAATTCACGGTTGGTAATTCAATCATATGGTGTCAGAAGTATATGGTACAGATCAATATTTAGGGAATCCCCCAATCAAATTTACTAAATCCTATTAACACAACCTGGAGCAGTGGGAAGTCCCCTAGCTATTTGAGGACAATAATATAGTCATACTCATTCAACACTCATTTATAACAAGTTATGACAATTTGAAATTTGGGGGAATGCGCATTTGTAACATGAACTGGTTCACCAATTATCTTCCTGAGATTTCTATATAATCTAACATGCTTCTGGGAAATTTCACGAATAATTTACCAATAAAATGCTCACCTTTTCTCTGTGCATTCATGATCTTGAGCTGTTCAACGTTCCTGGGGTCTGCCAGAAACTGGACCATCTTGATGTAGGGTTCGCGGCCTTTCGCAGTGAGACGGTCCCATTGCTTGGGCCGGGCCAGGATGTCGCTGACTGATCCCTGGCTCATCGCTAAGACTAGCTCTCCGAATAGACGCTGGCCGATGTTCAACTGCGTGAGCAGGTCTTTTATCTGTTTGGCAACCCGAGATGTGTCGATCCAGTGGTACGACTCGAGCATGTGCCGGTTCATGTACATGGAGTTGGCAGCCCCGGGGAACATCTGGGCGGCGCTGAACCCAGGGCCACCCGGGCCCCCTCCATTGGTAAAGGGGAACATCGGGGGTGTAGGGGGCAGGTTCCCATTGCTAGGGGGAATGACAATTATCGGCTGGATTATCTGCGACTTCTGTTGCGGGTCGTCAGAGCTCGAAGAAGCGGATTTACGTCGCTGGGAGTAGGCCGCGGCAACCTCTTGACCGATCATAGATGCAAACGCCTGCGCCTGCCGTATCCCATTGCCAGCCCCTGTAGCACCTGCAAAGAAAGCCAATATGCATGCTTCAGTCAAAGGTACAAATCAATGCCATCAGTTGTGCTGCCACCTGATCTGCCCCTTTCCCTATCTTCTGTTTTCGCTAAAACTTTGGCCCAAATTAAATTTTGACGTTTGTCAATTATGAAGTTACAAGTCACTGATGTATCACACAACTGCTGTGCTGCCTACGACTTTACCCGTTTTTCTTTTTTCACTAAAAATTGTGCCCAAAATTTGACAGCAACTGCAAATTTTAGAACGTCACATACAAACAAACATGCATTGGCAAACCCTTTTGCAAGTCCATAAACATTTATGATCTACAAATGTTTTCATTTGTTTATAATTTGTACCCAGGCAGTCTGTTTTTAGTTAATATTTCGTGAAATCATCAGTATAATTTTCCAATTGTACCATTTGAACCAACAAAGCACACATTTTGACTTTCTTTCTGGCCCTGCCAGCGACATACATATACAGCGTAATGTGTACTTCTTCGAATAACGTGCAGAAATTGATAATGCGATCCGGAACAGCATGAAAAAATAGGTGACAAATTTCCTGTTGGTTAGTTGAATGGCAGTATAACATGTTATGAAGAGGCATAAAAAATAATATAGAGTCTCAATAATGCAAACGAAACAAATCTTGCAAACTGAGAGTTTTTGATAACAGGGCTGTCCACATCATAGTTACAAAGGAAAGAGAACTCATTCCTATGACTGAACTCTTGAGAAGTGGATAGTATACAGGTACCCATGATTGTTGAAATATAGTCGTCCTAAGATGTTCGTTTTTCTGGATCAGTTCTATGTTTTCTCCTGGTTTATTCCACCAACTTCTTCATTCTTTGTAGAGTGCCATAAAAGAGCTTGTTTGAGTATTAAGAGAGAATTGACTCAAAGCAAGCGATTCTGAGACACCTGCAGATGGAACACAGAGGGCCAGAGGCTGGGAGATGCCATATACCTCGGGTATGACTTGCTCACATACTCAAAACACAAACTAACACCTCCAGCCCTAGCCTGAAAAAAACACTGGCCACGGAGGTCGGCCATTTATGTCTCTGCAGTGTGGTAACAGCAAACTAAAAAGGGCAATGTGGTGAATGTTGGGTTCACTCCATCTCCACTCACTCCATTATCTGCTATCTGCATGGCTTGCACACTCTGCAGTCACTCGATGCTTGATTCTCTCTGCACCATTCTCTAATCATCCCATTATGTTACAGAGTAACTGTAGGCTGGTGTGTGCATGTAAATAACACATGTAAATAAGAGATACCTTAATCTATCATTTCGAACTCGACTTCTAAACCATTTTTCACTACAGCACTGTAACATTTCTGTCAAGTGAATTGGGAAGTATACATTTATTCCATCATGCACTATTCAATGTTGTCCAGCCTAAGTTGTCCTGGAAATTGTGTTTTGATTCAAAATGTAGACATTCATTTAAAAAGTACATATTCATTTACTGTTTGAAATGTTTGCGGGGAGAATTAGTGAGCGGTCAACTCGCCGAAGCCTTGAATCGAATGATTGCGGAACTATCTTACAACGAACCACGAGTCTGGAATAAGCTACTTTTTGTGGTCCCTGGAGCTTGCCCAGTAGTAACCTTCAAAAAATATTTGAAGACCCTTCTCTTTGCTTCGTAGTCCCATATTCTTATTTTTGTCAAGTGGTTCGATCTTGATGGAGTAGTATAAGCACTCAGTATGTATGTATGTATGTAAGCAAGACAAGTTGCACGATGCAGATTTATTGAACACAATAGAAACGCTCCTCTGTAGAGTATGATGATGCAAGGTAATTATTAATGACAGTTACTTTCAAAGAGAAATACAGTGGCAATGTTGAGGAATGCCAAGTTATCAAACACAATTGAAACAGTAAACTTCAAAGGGTATCCTCTCTATTCTCCAAGTGCAGCATCATGCAATATTGCACAATCAGGAATTTCTTCATCTGTTAGCAATAGTACTACCAATATTGCTATCTCATACATTTTATGTGTGAGATCTGAATTTCCTTCACTGGAGTAATGAAGTATAACTTACTTACTTAGTAATAAGTGGGTGATAAACATTCTGTACTTCAACATCTTCAAGGATTCTGACAGGATATGCATACAAGCAGACCA
>JAUOBX010163128.1:0-12229 GCA_032360705.1 Eupentacta quinquesemita
ACATCGCTGGATGGGGAGCGACAGCCGAGGGAGGTAGGTGCCTTGGGCGATCTCTAGCTAACCATTCACGTAGACTCACCTTCTGATTGGTGCATTTGGCGGAAGAGGAGGGGGGACGGCTGTTTGTGGTGAATCCGATAAAAACTTCACACAAGGGCAATAATGGCCTGGGGCTGAGTTTTCAAGTGCGCGCGGACAAAAAATGACAATTCGGAGCGTATGGCATTCAAAAGTGTCTGGGGTTTTGTACGACCCCACCCCACCTACATGGATCAAGCTCATATTTAGTAGGTATGTTCCCCATGGTGAGTACTTGAACCCTATTGTTTTGGAATCATGCCAAAGGTCATCTGAGGTTCTTAGAGGTCAGAGTCTGAAATCCTTGTGAACACGAAAAGTCTAGAAAACTTGCCCTGATCGAGCTGCAATTTGGTTTGTTCCCCAATGTTGAGTACAAGGAAGTCACAGAGGGCATAATCAATCAGTTCATTATCCCCACTGGTTTTTGAGTCAGAATTCATGTTTTGAATCGAGAAATCACTGAGTATTTTGGCTTTCTAGTCCGATAATTCCATCGATGGGGACCATAACGGCATGATTCGTCCAGTGTCCAATAACTCGTACTCATAATACATAATGCACACACGAGCAGATAGGTTCCCTTCTGAATCTCGGTGGTATAGCTTTACTTCAACCGGTTGGCAATTTTTCTCTTTTGTTTCAGGATCTATTCCCGATGATCTCATGGAGGCTCAGGTGGAACTTTTCACCGACGATGAGTGCGCCGGTTTCTACGCAGATGAGTTCGATCCGAATACCATGATCTGTGCTGGATATGCGAGCGGTGGTAGGGACACTTGCCAGGTAGGGTGTTCTGTTAGACGGGTGTTTATACGATGCTTTCCCCCACTGATATCCTCCTCATTCCTCCATCATCATGAACACCAGTTATAGCCGTGCTTGATGTCACATACATGAACCGTTCAAATGAATGTCCAAGAGAGATATGCAGATATGTGTCATCAGTGGTGTTGTCATAAGATCCAAGGGAGTTTGCTGACGTTTAAAAAGATTTTTCCGACCTGTACTATGTTATATGTGACCCCAAAACTGGCTGCGCATACATGCACACAACGTCAAGCATGTGCTAACTGCTAAGACCGCAACCTGACAACGAAGGACAAACCAAGCTTATTGGGGGTCAGCTTTGATATGAGAGGCATGACTCATGAGGTCCCACAGAACAGGGCGCATTGCAAGGAGCAGTTGGGGGAGGATGATTCCAAAATCCCCCCCGGTTTCGGGCCTGACGTTCTCTAGCCCAACCCCGTCTCCCACCGGCAGTTTCGATCCAAAGACAAAAACATGCTGCCATCGCAATATCACAGGGAGTGCAGCGGCAATTCCCAACAGCAAATTGTGAGGTGGTATTAAGGAGAAAGGGAGCCGTAGCCCTTCCATCGTCTATTTCGACGTTTTGCCATTTCATATCACGCAATGGCCTAATAATTTGGTCCAATGGTCGACCGCTAGTATTTCGATATCAGGCCTCATGTCAATGCCAGAGGCGAACAAAGAGTGTTTTACTCATTTGCTAGTCATTTATGAAGAGATTGCAATGTCCAATCTCCGGGGCGAGTGCTGAAAAACTTTGACTAACACGCTTCCAATCATGAACGGAGGACACCCATTGGGTCTCTCTCTCTCTCATGAAACGTCATTGACATGGGTCATTCCCGTGATTTCGTCCCAGACCCCAGACAATAACCCAATAGTTTATTCTCCACAGGGTGACAGCGGAGGTCCCCTTGTCTGCCGTGACACCAACAGCCAGTGGCATCTAGTGGGAGTTACCTCCTGGGGTCATGGCTGCGCACGTCCAGGAAAGCCAGGGGTGTACGCACGGGTCTCCATGTACACCTCCTTCATAGAAAGCATCAGAAACTATGGTATGGATACTTCAATCTTGGTCCAAGCCCACAATGCAGGTTTTCACTATTATGTGAATAATCAATTGCCTACGTCTCAGTAAGGAAAGGGTTATTGATGCTGTCTTCTGCAGCTATTCAACGCGTGGTATCTTTGAATCTATATCCTACGGGCCTCGTCCCAGTAACCTACTCATCCGTCTATATGACAATGAGAACGTGATCGAGAGAGGCCATGTCTGTTTAAGTTATGTTCGTGTGTTCAGCTGCACTAGGTCCGGGTTGGGATAAGGCACGATTGGAGAGGAGGGGCGGGGAGTGGTAGTCGATGTTCTGTCCATTTGATGCCAGTGCATTAGAATAGGGTACGAACTGCTCCTAAAGCTACATTTCTCCCTAATAAGTCGCCATCCTACTTAAGAGATCGACTTCATTTGCAACTATCTCGACAAGAGCCCTGCTGGATCCTACTCATCGCTGAATCTATTTGTATCCTAAACCTACTCGAAGAATTTCTTTAATAGATAGATCCTTCCGTGGGTTGGCCATGGAGATAGGAATTTCCCGCCTAATCATACCAAGCATGCCTAAACAGTATATATCTTTAGGCAACTGCTCAGAGCTCACCTGTCCCAACGCGTATATCCTGAGGTTCATATTGCGAGCGCATTTGAACAATTTATGTTGATAAAGTTGCTGTGTAACTGTACGTATTTCTGAGTTATAAACTGGTTTGAGGTTTAACCATTCTTCTCGTCTTCACAGAGTTTGAAAGATGCACAGACGGGACTCTCCTACTGGAGAGTGAATCCTGTGACCATGTCCTCAACTGCCAGGATGGATCAGACGAAAATACATGCGGTAGGTTCTGCCATAGGAACAACTATACTCCTGTTAAATTCCTCACGTTCAACGCAATATAGCAGCTAAGCTTTGCACTGAAATTATCGGTTGTTCCTTTTACGCCTCTCTGGCTAAATTTCCTTTGGGTATTTTTTTGTCTCACTTGAGACGCAGCCTATCATCACATAGCATTGTTGTTAAACAGTTCTTGCCTCGTCTCTCTCCCCCACATATATTTATATATATATATATATATATTTATGTATATATATATACATATATCTACATATATATATATACATATACATATGTACATATAGGTATACATATATATTTATATACATATATGTCTCGCCTGAATAAGTTCGAGGGAGAATAGCAATCATTTTTTTTAGCATTGGTGACTTGTCAAACCCGCACAATATAGTGCACAACTCCTTCTTTCCGGACGGGCTGGGACAGGGTGCCACGCCTGCCACGCCATATCGTGTCCACCTGGAAAACTACTACTTTTCACCTCGCATGGTTCCCACTAACGTCTGTGTAGGACGAGGCACTGGAAAATGTGATACTCAAAACATTATCATTACGAGTCCTAAGCTCCACCGACCGAGCTCATCTGATTTTCCTACACCTATCTAGTCCCGACCGTGATTATTGCATGGACCGTCATGAGACAGATGAGAAGAGATATCGGATTAGCTCAGGCGTTCCTGGGAACCTTGTGAGGTGACTTGTGGGTGGTGAATAGTAGCGTGCGCCATATTTAGCAGCCCTATTGGGATGTCCCCGGGGGACACGAAAACGAGATACCCAGTATATATGCGAACATAATGAATTGCGCACTATATGGTGCGGGATTGACAAGTCACTAATGATCAGGGGTGAAATATGTGAAGCGCCTTGAGCATGTCATCGACGTGGAAGAGCGCTATATAAGAGCGAGATATTATAATAAAAAGGAGCGGTACGCGATTACTTGCTTCACTTTTCATTTTTGCAGATCCAGTTCCGGAGAACAGTGTAGTCACTCTGACGTCCCCGAAGTTCCCTGATGATTATCCGGATAACCAGGAGGTGTCATACGTGGTTACAGCCGCCGAAGGCTCGCGATTCAGCATCCAATTTGACACCTTCCATCTCGAAAACGGGTATGATATACTCACTGCGGGTGTTGGCGGAATACCTGAAGCAGCTAATACCGAGGTCGAGCGCTGGACTGGATCGGAGATTCCACGAGATGTGGTCATAACTGACAATGTGATGTGGTTCCACTTCTCCAGCGACGGGAGCGCTATGAAGGAGGGCTTCAAAGCCCAGGTCACGGTCATCGGTGATGGTGAGTTCACAAGATTATCAACTGGAACATTTGCACCTCGCACAAACGATACAAATATACACGTATATGGCAAGCCGAATGTGCAATAATGTGATAAACAGTGTTTCCGCCGAAACATTGTTTTCGGTCGATATGCAGTGTTTATCGGTCGAAAAATGTTGATCGCCTTAAGCTCTGCTCATCGAATGAGAAGCACAGTTAGTTGGGATAAACCGAGTTCATCACTGTAAAACATAGTTATCGACGATAGACAGTTTATCACTCGAAAATATTTGTTTATCGATGAGGGTTCTTAAACATTGACGAACCATGTAGCCATTCGAAAAACACTGTTTATCGAGTGAAAAACTGAGTTTATCGAGCAAAAAGCAGAGTGTCGCCAAAATTACGTGATAAACAGTGTTTCTCGAAAAAATGTGTTTATCAGTCGATGAACCGTGTTTATCAGTCGAGAAACTGTGTTTATCAACCAATAAACAGGGTTAATCAAATCGATAATCTCAGTTCATCGAGAAAATCTGTTCATCGGTCAATACGATACGAGTTTCAGGCGATAAACGGCGTTTTACAATCGATGAGCAAACATTTATAACAAATTTATACCTACACACACACACAAGATGTGATTATATCTGTTATATCTGGTGGTGTGGTGGTGATGTGGTGTTGTTCCACTTCTTCAGCGACGGAAGCGTTAGGTAGGTTTTTCGGGTCATACAGAGTTCTCAGTAATAGTGAGTTGACAATATAATCAACTGGAACATATAATATACACTCGTAACATGAAACATACACCATACAATCAGTCTCAGAATACACACTTATGCAATATGTGGACGTATCTGCCCAATGCAGTCATCAACAATGGTGACTTCACACGGAAAAAAGGGAACAGATACACTCGTGGTGATGTGGTGAGCGCGGCTTCGAAGGCCAGGTCGGAGCCATCCATCCATGATCGTAAAATTCAGTTTCGTCAGTTCACTATTCAAAGGAAGTCTGTCATCCAGTCTAGTAACTTCCCACGCTCTACCAGTTGAGAGGAATTTCCAACTAAGGCAATCTTTGCTCAGCTGAAACATCGGTGTGAGCAGAACACGATATGTAAATTTAACTTAGACATAAAAAGTGCCAAGGCCGAGTGTTTCGGGAGCATGACACCGTGACACGGGGCATTTATCTTACTCAGTGCATAGAACGTTCCAATGTTATTGAATGTTCTTTTGAGATCCCTTTAAATTAATGTTATTGAATGTTCTTTTTATATCCTTTCAGATTCCTTCGTTTGTGATGGCCGAGCTGTCGACGAAGCGCTCGTCTGTGATCAAAGGATAGACTGCCCAGCCTCAGGCATGGATGAGACGGAATGTAGTAAGTGGATATGATCGCATTGGATCACACCCCGTCTGTTCAGGTAGATTCACGGCCTCACAGGACCAGAAATGGGAATAGAATATCTGTCACCGAAGCTATAAAATACCAGTTTCATGACACGTACTATTATTGTATGTACTCGGGTGCGCTTCTGCCAGGAACATTATACAGTATGGACATTGGAATTTCAATGTTACGGGGGTCAGAAATCCGATAAAGGCCGCTCATGGGGGTCTTGAGAATGATGTCCCATAGCCAGAGAATATTGACGTCATAGCTGGGTCCTGATCAGGCAAATACTTTAGGGGCAAGAGGACAGGAATTTACAGACAGTCAGGTAGACCAGCTCACACTCATAGCTCGTTTTTTGCAATTCCTACTTGACTTTTGATGACTACCTCCATCGGCTCTCTTGGGAGGGCTTGTGGATGTCAACAGAAGAAATACGATAGAAACCATGTACAAACAGATCTCGGAAAAGAGTTATCTTGGAATATACAGGATTTTTTTTCGTCAAATTGAATTCTAGGTTTCCAGGAGGAATTTAAACTTTCAATAAAAAATCCTCAAATCCGAAGCTGATTTGTTACTTACAAGTTAAAAGGATACTTGAAATCCTAAACGAAGCCAAATCGGGCCAGATCAAGACTAGGCCTGATAGAGAACGTTTTTTTCGTATAAGAGCTTCGTATAAGACCTTGTGACGCCACTTTGTAAGACGCGAACTTGGACAAATTAAATTTCCTTTTTTCCGAACTTGTGAGATGAGGTCATGAAACACAGCCTTCAAACACATTGAGATAAATATGTTCGACACATATATAATTCCAAGAAGGAAATCCAGCTCTCACCTCACCTATCCATGAGTCCGGTAGAGCGTGGTAGCCCAGTTGGCTGGAGCGTTGAGCTACTATGAATCCAAATCGTGATTACCTTTGAGCAAGGTGCTTCATCCCGGTTGCTCACAATGAGTGGAAGGTGACTTGTGAATCGACTTGAAGACCTCCTCCCACCCCTCCACATTGAGGTCACGCTTCAGAGGCATTGCCTTGGTCCGTGAACCTGGCCTCCTGTCATCGGCCTCTCTCGAGACGACAGGTAACCCGAGGCCAGTCCTCTCTGATATGTTGTTCTCCAATAACAATAAATACTTGCATAGACGAAAACCTTTCTTTACATGTTACCATTGCAGATCCACTACCCGATGGTTCGTCCTTTCTCGTCGAGACGCCAGATTTTCCTGATGATTACCCGAATCAATTCCAGGAGAGTTACCTCTTCATTGCCGAAAGTCAGCTGAGCATTGCGCTCATTTTCCATAACTTCGACCTCGAGAATGGGTATGACGTCCTGTTCGTAGGACACGGACAGGATCCGAACGACGATAGTTCCATCATGTACACCCTGACAGGTTCGGACTTGCCGGATACTATTGTATCGCCGAGTTCATCGCTGTGGATCGACTTCGTCAGCGATGGTTCAGTAAGGAAAGCTGGGTTCAGTCTCAGCGCCACGGTGAACTCCAATCGTAAGTAGGCATCAATGAAACCTTTCGATATCGTTTGTCCCACATCGGACTGCTGGGAGAGGGTGGTTTGAAGACTTCTTTTAGAACATCTGAGTGTACGCTGATATGCCCTACACGAGGACGTAGAGTGATACTCTAGGTAGTAGAGAAACCACTCCCATGATTCAACACCACAATTGGCGAACACTGTGGAACTTAGAGGTGTCCTTGAGTTGAAACAACGGGCAATGAAGGAAGATTCGTGACGATTTGTAACTGCAGATGAGATCCAAATTCTTCCACTGCGTGATATAATAGTACTATTGAGATCATGAACTAAAGGCTCCATCAGCTAAGTAAGGTCCATTTTGGTCAGGGCGGCTCTACTGAGACTAAATAAACAAATCGCTGATGCCCATAATTGGCGGAACCTTGTTGGTGAAATTACCAAATATCAGTTGAGACATGGATCATCAAGAGGTGTTTGCGTGAACTTCGAACTCGGAGTGATGATGGAGTGGTTGCACAACTCTACAATTGGAGAATTAGTGCCATGGAGACTGGACATATCACATTGCCGATTCGGCCATCAGTTTGCCATTTTTTTTACGTCACAAAACTGCAAGCGCTCCGCTGACCTCGCTTCGCGGGAGCAGTGGTACAGTGTTTGTATCAATGATCGCCTGTTCATTCTGGAAATCCGTTGGATATTTCGACTGATCCTGATCCGATTGGTCTCTTCAACAATTCTGCAACAAATTCCGCCTTCCCAGTTGAGAATGACACGAAAAATAACTGTTTCAACTTCACATACCCTAACCCATAATGTGGGTCAACGCATGATAATTATGTGTTTTTCCAGAGCTGAAGACCAACGAGCAAATCTCTCTTTTCCTGGAAAGCATGCTAATGCGGAATGAATCAGAAGATCTAATTTTTGCGAGGACTAGTATTTGCCATGATGAAATAAACTTGATGATAAGATGGAGAAATCATGAATATTCACCAACTCATGTATACATGTTCATGTTTCAGATAATCGCAATAACCCATTCGCAGCGTGCGGCATCTTTGCCGCATGGGTAGGCGTCGTGTTTTCGTCACACTGAGTGCGCGTTCCATGTTGTCTCGATAGTTTTCTGCTGCCATATTACTAACAAAGTCTGTTTCTCTGCAAAACAAATACAACACAATACTCCTCCCTCTGTCCGACTCCTCTCGAATGTTGCCACAGATTCATCCTTATGAATGAATTTCTGGCTTTAGTCCTTCGTTTATAGTGGTTGCCTTACAACTCGAGGCGAAGACGCACGTCCTTGTGTCACTTTGCCTGAGAAAATATTTACTTGCATGCAGGTACGCAGCCGTGCTCCGAAATTCTGACGGTGACGGAAGTACAGCAGCAGTCGTACCGCGACCGGTCGACTGGTGGTCGTGACTGCAGTCTCGCCCTCCTGGCGAGCAATCCTAACAGGAGAATCCGACTGACCATCCAGGAGGCAGACTTAGAATGTGGATCAGGTCAGTAAACACTTCAGTAGGCCTATCTATTTATGCAGTTTACATGGACGTGTTTGACGTTGATTTTCAATGATGGGTAATCCCACATTCCCACTCGAACAATCTTCATGGTCATCTGGATACATTCAGTTTTATATCACTGTGTCCAATATGATATAGCTCTGTGGTCGGGGAAGGGTCCATGAGACGTTGGGAGGCATCGTCGTTGAACATAGAAGATTGTGCGAGAATGGAAGAATGTGCCTTAGTTTTAGCAGGTTTTTTTGCCCCTGTCTTCGAAAGGAGGGATTTCTGTGGTATTCCCCCCATTCAACCCACCTCGCATGGCTGAGTTAGGGGACTCCAATCACGCAAGGTGTTCTATCATATATGCAATTGCAACGTTAGTCCACAGTATTGCTGCTATTCTACATGCACATCAATCCTAGTTCGTCATGGGGCTCGATCCTAAGTCTAATTCGCTGCAAAAATAGCAATGATTCGTTATGTGGAAGTAGGCTAATCCCTCACTGATCAATGCGTCCTCTATTTCTGTTTATAGAATACCTGATCGTACAGCAGACCTCTGAGGGTGGTTCACAAATACGTCACAATGACTGTGGGGTGTTATCGGGGAAGGTCTACGAGGCAGAGGATAGTGTCACGCTCATCGAATATGGATTGGGTGAAGCATCCGGCGGATTCACTTTCAGCTATGTCTCCTTAGAGGACGCCGCACCGAATTTCGAAGGTAAGTTAGTTGTTCAGATGTTTCCGATTCCCTGGCTCCAGTCACGTTTCCTTGGAGGACGCCACACCGAATTTCGATGTTAAGTTAGTTGTTCAGATGTTCTCAATTCCCTGGCTACAGTCACGTCTCCTTGGAGGACGCCTCACCGAAATTCGAGGGTAAGTTAGTTGCTCAGATGTTTTCGATTCCCTGGCTACAGTCACGTCTCCTTGGAGGACCCCTCACCGAAATTCGAGGGTAAGTTAGTTGTTCAGATGTTCTCGATTCCCTGGCTACAGTCACGTCTCCTTGGAGGAAGCCTCACCGAAATTCGAGGGTAAGTTAGTTGTTCAGATGTTTTCGATTCCCTGGCTACAGTCACGTCTCCTCGGAGGACGCCGCACCGAATTTCGATGGTAAGTTGGTTGTTCAGATGTTTTCGATTATCTGGCTCCAGTCACGACTCCTCAGAGGACACCGCACCGACCTTCGATTGTAAGTTGCTCAAATATTTCCGATTCCCTGGTTCCAGTCACGTCTCCTTAGAGGACGCCGCACCGAATTTCGATGATAATATGTTCAAATGTTCAAGATTCCTCGGCTCCAGTCAGTCGAGTAATCTATGCAGTCATGACAGTCGGTGTGTGTGAGGCCTGGCTGTCAACAGACCATACAGCCATACCTGGGTGGATGGCTTTGGTCAAAAGCCAAACGTCATCAAGAAAGCACTGAGCCTCTTGGCTTTATGCTTTCAATGGCTGAAAAAACACTCTCGCATTGATTGAAGAATGTGAACTCGATATTACGCCCACATTTTTCGAGGATTTTACCGTGTAGTGGTGATATCTTCCAGACTTGATTTAATGTATCTAGAGAAGAGTTTTAGCGTCAGACAGACCAATTCAACATTTTACCCAGTTTAGATACAAATATTTCTTCTGCTCGATGAATTTTGGTTTGCTGCCGTACAGACCATCCAGGCCTCTACTCGTTTTAAGCGTGCTCCTCGTCGATTTATCCATATTCACCCAATGATGGTCTTCCTTAAGGTTAATACTTGCCGGACACGGGTAACGATCAGATACGAGCCGGCAAGAGTGCATACTTGGATACGATACTCTCGTCACTGTCGACAGAAATGCCTTCGTAGTGTTACGCCATTTTCAAGTTTCGGGCGCCACAGAGCCAGAACCAGTGATTAGAACAGCGCGAGTTCGAATTCGGTCGTCTCGCGTTTTCCGTGAGCCCTGGGGAAAGGCGTTCCATCTCCATTGTCGCGTTCCACGCTAGTCTTGGTTCAAGACTGAGCTAAACGAGCGCCTCTACAATACAGCTCCGCCAATATGCCTCCTTGTTGTTATAATTCAGTGGTCAGTAGCTGATATCTTGGACCGTACTGATCTAGGGGCTCATAGATTAATGGGAACAGCGCAAGGAGTCGGTTTTCAGTCACGGCGTCTTGATTAGTACCAGTTCTACGCTGGCGTTGTTGTAGCCCTTGTGGAGCGTTTCAGCTTATTTATTCCCTCTCAACCACATCGCGATTCCCCTAAACAAGCCCTCTTATCCGTCCGCGCTTGTGATTGTCACCTCCGAAGCTTTGCGATCACTGTGAGCGAGTGATTGCGTGAGGGACGGGAGTACAATCTGCGCCTATTGATAGCAACTTCCTCTTCACCTGGGTCATATCAAGTACTTATCTAATCATGAAATTATGGAGGAATGGTATAATGGAAGTATATATATATTTTCAAGATGTTATGTAAACCAATGAACATTTGTTCACAGGTTGCAATCACCTATACTCGCTCGCGGATGGCCCAGTGACCTTTCAGTCCCCACGCTATCCACGGAACTACAGGAGACGGGCTCGCTGCGAGGATCGATTCGTTGCCAGCCCAGGGAAACGAATCACCATAGCCTTCAACGATTTCATTTTGGAACCGCATTCGTCATGTCTGAATGACTTTGTACAGGTGAGAAATTTATAAACATTCGGCGTTCCTTGGACGTAGATCAATTGTTGGTGGCAAGTTCAAAAGAGGTCCCGGTAAGGATGGAGCAGATGTATCAAGCACTGTTATAGTCTGAAACTCCACATTGACTTGTCTCATGCAGTTGTGGTTTCCATAGGCCAATCACCACAGTTACCATGGTCCCTATAGACTTACAAGGGGAACCGTTTTCACAGCCCACTGAAACGCTAATTTTTGATGGACCATAATTGCAGGTGTCAACTAACAGTCTTATGCTGTGACTACCTAAGTAACATTTGGAACTATACATATATGCAGGCAAGTGAAGTGCCGAGGTGTATATCTCAAAGTTATTTGACCTCTGATGACCTCATAAAAAGTAAAAACCGCCATTTGGGTCAAATCCGACACGGTCAGGAAAATTGAATTATGTATAATATGTAAACATGACTTCCGATGACCTACAAGCATCCATCATGTTCCGAGTTAATTAGTCAAACCTGATAATTTTGCGCCCAATCTGTGATACATCCGAGATTTTTCTGGTGCGGACATGTGTGCTCAAATATTTCGAACAGACCGTTAATATGCAGTAGACAGGTAGAGAGAACGGGATAAAAAAAAGCGCTGCAGAAGCCACAACACGGAATCACAGTAAAATAGAATAGCTAACATGAAGTTAATAAACATATCCCCTAGTGATGTTGCTCCTTGCTCATCTTCATGTCATGGCCTGTTCCTCACTGGTCATTCCTTTCACCTAATCAAACCTAATCCACCATAATCGAGGCATGGTGAAGTGTATGTTCCTTACTACAGCAAGTTACACGTGGCTGCCATTTAATTTCCAGCATCGTATTTTCAAGGTATTCCACATAAAAGTTGTTCAAGGAAGTCCACCGAACATGGCCATACCCACCAACCTTTTCACAACATTCCATGTCTCATTTCTGCCAACAACAGGGATTTTCCCCCTGGGTCTACAGCAATGGCTTCGGACCTTCGCCTTCAAAATGAGCTCTTATTATTCGT
>JAUOBX010163239.1:0-18466 GCA_032360705.1 Eupentacta quinquesemita
CATTTTCACCTAGGTAAAGTGAGGCAATCGAGGATAAAGCACCTTGCCCAAGGATGCAACGTGACCGGGACTCGAACTCACGATCTTCGGATCACGAGTCCAGAGCTTTACCGCTAAGCTACACGTCCCTCTCCGCCCTCTCCGCCGCCGCCGCCGGAAACTTGATGCGTTAGCGCATTAACTCTCCTACGCTCGGTCGAATTCATATGAAACTTGGTACACATGTCCGCCCTAACAAAATCTCGGATGTATCTGAAAGTGGGCATTGCTACATGACTGCTGCCTTCTATATTGCAGATTTTGTGCTGCCAAAAACTTTATTTGTTAGCGCGATAACTCTCTAACGCTTTGTCTGATTCATTTGAAGCTTGGTACACATGTCCGCCCAGTAAAATTTCGCATGGGTTTGAAAGTCAGCGTTGCTACATGACTGCTGCCCTCTACTTTGTAGGTTTTTGCGAGAAAAAAAGTTAATCCAACCCACACGAAACTCGGTTGGTGTAGACTATAGTTGGTCCCGAAAACCATGACGTCATTTGAAGGTCACCAGAGGTCAAATTTTCGGAATTTATGCGCTTTTCCTGACTCCGTCGGATTTGAATGAAACTTGGTGCGTATGGGTTGGTGCTGAACAACATGTGGATCATTTCAAGGTCATCTGAGGTCAACCAGACATGGTTTGTGCCCTTTTTCTGATAATTGAAACTATATTAGATCGGATATATTAGGCAATCATATATATGCAGAAAGGTATTGCGAGTTGAGGACGGGCTGACTGCATGCCCATAAAGTGATTCGTGATGGAAAGGCACACATCCCGGTACAAATGTATATGCTACAATTGGTCACGGAAACATATCATCCGAATTGTTTGTGAAATGCACGGAATATGTATTCCTCCCTGAGCTACGCGAGCATTACTATTTTTAATCCCAGTTGAAATTTAGGTACATTCTTGGCACTATATACATTGCATTGATTCATCTCATATCAAGTGTCTAATGGTGTGTAAGGCGCATGTATACAAGGGGGGAAATACCAGGCAGATTCTTCATGACCCTTTTATCATTCCTCTGGCCTGCTGTAGTGAAATTTTTCAAAGAATAATAGTATTGATTGTTTGAGCTAAATACATGAAACCCACGTATCAAAACCGAACCTACAGCTGAAAACAGTTTCTGTTGGTTTGACCCATGGCTACGCTTAGATGGCCATCTGACGCCCCCTCCAAAAACTTTGGCAGTTTTTTTTCTTTTCGTCGAATAAATTCAAATAAAATCATGGAAAGCACCTCATTCCTATTTTCAAAATATTATTGGGACTCTTAGATACTCAAACAAATCACATTTTATGCAAATGGGATGTATTTTCGAAACCTATGCCATGGGGAGAGTGTAAATTAATTTTTTGAAATTTCCAAATCAACATCAGCTTTATAACGTATGATGAAATCTCAAATTGAATATATTTTGGCATATTTCGATTTTTTTTTTATATATCACAGGCTCTGTGGATTGTACGAAAACTTGTGAAACCTAGAATAATACTCACCTGGGAGACTGGAGCGTGTCCCCAATTTATGCAAATTAAAACATTATTTCATATTTTCAATTGTTCATAAATTACTTTTGGTTGTGTTTATCATGATTATCTTGTTTGAAAACCCCCCGAAGCTCTATGCGTGGAAATTAAACGAGAGTAACAATTTTGGGAAAAGGAGGCAATAATATTCCTGAACTGCCAAGATTACCCCGGGTGCAAAAGTGACCCCGATTTACGGTGCTCGTCGAATAATCGAGCTGTTCGTTCAAGATTGGCGAGTCACTAATAATCAGAAGCGGGTTGAGACCGATGCAGGGCAGTGATAAAGCGTCATATGAAACACAAGAGGTCAATTTTTTTATATATACAAAATCCTCAACGAAACTATGTGGATTAGAACCAGAGTTGGTCCTGAACAACATGAAGGTTATTTCAAGGTCATCGGTGGTCAAATTGCCATGGAGTCATGCAGTTTACGTCCAATCATTAGGGGTCACTATTCATAAATAATGCGGGTATTCACGCGTAGGTGGTTTACGAGCCCGCACATGTCTTGTTTTATAGGCTCTTACCTATTAAATATAGGCGAACATCAACTAATATTTCAACAATGTTCACAAAGGTGAAGCTCATGAACCATACAGTCAGTCCGCAGCATGCGAAAATGGCGTTTGTAATGTAGTGAAAACTGCATCTATGACTCTCAGCGGAAATTTTCATACCTATATTTCAATTCACACAAAGTAATTCATGGGAAATGGAAGTCACTTTTTGATACCCTGTCGAGGCTAAGATTGCGACCTCTTCCTCACGCAGGTACCATGTGAAAACACGCCCAATGAGCGACTTTACGAATCCCCACGCCTCCGCATGCATGGAGAATATATATGGATGTCGCATGGCTGTGTTTATCACCACTACGACTGAAAATAGATAGGACTCAGTTACAAGCCCGTTCTTGATTTTATTTATTCCTACTGACGAGGCCAGCAATCGAGACACAATTGGGAATCAGGATTTTTACCGAATCAACGCATCACTCTAGATACGAATATAGATTGAAATCATCCTATATCTTGTTCGGTGAAAATATAAGATTTGTCAATTTTGAATGTGGGTATATTTGAATGGCTAGAACGCAATACTCTATGGCTCCGAGGTATAAGTATTTCGAATTGGCGTGTCGTATGTATGGCGTTTGGTGGTGGGCTTCTCAAGTTGGGAAAGCATTTTGTTCAATCATATTGATTTTTGTAGGATAGGTTGGAGTAGCGTCTCGTGAGGAATATTCATCTGAGAGCGTGGAGGAATATATTTTCGTGCGTTGTTATTCTGATCAGCATGTTTGTCATTAGCTAGATTTACTTGAACTCCCGGTAAATTGCCTTGAAGAACAAATTACAGTATTATATTGTAAGAATTAAAACTAGACAACTGGATAATTATTATTTATCCCTGCAAAAGACTCATCAGAGAATACAATTCCAGGGAATGGACTATACTCAGTGATCTATGTGCCAATTATTAGATACTATAAGGTATCAATCCCCGAATTGAGTAAAGGAGCCCACTGAATATCTCTCATAATCCAGATGAGACAAATGCACTGTGAAATTGAATCGGCGTCAGGATGAGAGTGCTACAGCGTCACTGTGGTTCATTTCCTGATCGGATTATTTCCGATTGTTCGATCTGAAATGATACGATTGTCGGGAATCGTCTTGGTTTGATCACACATAGATGTTTATTAATAGATTCGCGCTCCCATGGGTATCGAATGTTTCATTGCGATGGATCTGTCCTAATCATATATGACATTCTGCTTCCATTTGCTTTCCTTTAAGTTAGATAGTCATTGTGGTTTTTAGAAACCGTACGTTATCCATCCCCGAGATTAGTGAATGAACCCGTTGATTATCCCTCATAATCCGAATGGCACAAATGCACTGTGAAATTACATCGGCGACTGGGTGAGATTGCGATAGCGTCACTGTGTTCTATTCCCTGATTGGATTATATACGGTTGTTCGATTTGAAATAATACGATTGTCGGAATCGTCTTAGATTAATCACACATTGATGTTATTTAAGGCTCGCGCTCCCACGGGTGTCAGATGTTTTATTGCGATTGATCTGTAATGATTATATATGACATTTACTTGCATTTGCTTTCATTTGAGGTAGACAGTCACTGTGGTATGGAAGTGTCGTATCAGACCGAACGTGTTAGAATGTATTATCAGTAAAGTTTCCCGACTATAATGAAAAAGGCTGATCTGCATTTTTCGTGTCAGAGCAAACATGGTGAAATATATGCACAGGAAGGCTTTTTGTGCATCTACTGCATCGACGGATCGGCCGCGTTGCCGTTTCAGTTGTCCATTTTTTGCTGCTGATTTAAATACTGTAAAGCAGTGAAACTGTCCCGTCAATGCCCTTTGTCGCAGTAAATTCGGTCATTGTATAACTCTCCATCATTTGACGCTGTCGCCCCAGAAACTCGTGTCACACACACAGTCACGATCACTGTCTATCCTAACGATTTTAATATGGAGATCAATAATTCAGCTTGCCAACAGACGCCACCGGGTTTAGATGGGCATAAGTCCCCTGCTTTGTATTCATTTGATAAGGAAAATCAATTCGAATCATTCCTGGTGTATATGTGTGTGACAGGTTCTGATAAACTGACAGATACTGGTCTTTATTTCGGACTTTACAATTTTGTTGAGTAATTTCGTTACAATGACAGAATTTCCATCATGTAGTTGAGTAATACAATAAACACACTTAGAGCAACTGAGTCACACGTTGACAAATCGAATATCTATATACGTAAAGTGTTGGCTGAAGGGTAACTGAAGAGAATCATAACGCGGGTGTTTGGAACAGATTAATGAATATAAATTAACAGCAGTAAACGATTTCCTGCAAAACATTAACAATTGCCGTCTCATATTTATATAACGCTTCCATGACAATCTTCTAGTGGTATTACTTTTGCGTGTCTCTCATATAAAAGTAGCCACTGGCAGCTCAGTGTTGAGCACACTGACACTGATGTTGACTGGTGTCAGTACCATGGTGGTTCATTGTCGGCGTTAGTTTTGACTCCTTGTGCTGTCAGAAATTCAGTTAACCCTCTGATGCCTAAGTATGACTGGTGCAATGCACTGGGGTAGATCTTATTTTCCTGTGGGGGGCACAAACACTCATAGTTTGACTCGACATGCAGACATTCACCATGGCGAATGAGAGGAAAAGCGTTCACATATGTGGACACCACGAAAACTGAGAGTACGTCGGTCCTCACATCCTGATATCTTGAAATCTGCAAATATGGGGATTGAACACTTCTGGTACCTAACTATGACAACAATTTTTATTCGAATCCAATGATAATTGAGAAAGAAATGGGTGACAGAGGTTTGTCTTCATATGTAACTAAGGAATATGAGAAGGAGTATGTCGGTCCAAATTGACCTCTATATCTCTTAGAAACGTTCCAGAAAAAATCATTCATTGATTTTTCACATGATCATGTGTCAGATGAGATCAACTTATCAAGATCAGAAAAAATAATGAAACAGGTAGGAATCTTACCTAACCATAAAGTTCCTGGAATTATGGGTGACTGAAAAGTGTCTACATATGTGACAAAGAAGTACGGAAGGGTGTCGGTCGACACCAGCATTTTCTTGTCTTCATCGTATTTTTACCTATTCGTTCCCTATTCCGAAAGTTTCGTTAATGCACACTGCCTATTTATTTTTACAGTTATTTTTGGTTCTGACTGACAGTCGCTCACTGGGCTCAAAGACCAATGAGAAACAACAGACCAGCGCTGTGTGTATTCAGGATACTGGTGATACACTAATTGCGTGATAATAAAAGTATGTTCCATGTGGTTACAAACAGAAAGACGGATACTTCAACTCACTGATGTGATGGTAACGTTGCATGAAGACCGGTGTTATTTCAGCGCTAGCTATTTTTTAATTGGTCACATTTAATGGTCAAAATTTCAAGAAATTCATGGAAATATGCCAGAAAAATCCTTAATCGGAAGTAAATTCCTGAAAATTGACTAAAATAACGTTGTTTATACATGCTATCTGAAATTCGTTCCCAACAGACCCTAAATCACACTAAAACCATTCCTCCGATATGTTACACGATGTCGTAGAACATTCCCTGGCCAAATTACTATTTTGACAAATCACCTCATGAAATATGCCAATTAGCTCATTGATTATGCAAATTTGAAAATTCTGAATATTTTGTGATTTCTTGTCATTTTACAATGTGTACAATGAAATTATTGTTTCACATTCGAATCAATAAATGTGAAATATTGTTTTAAACATGCCGACTGACACAGACACTCATTTTAGTGGTGAAAGACGCGTGAGCCTTACTGAATTCCTTTTTGTAAAAAGTGTCTGATAAATCGCCTAATAGTGCACTGAATTGAAATAATTGTCAAATTTTAGTTAAACCATGGCTATTGTTAGCTAAACTATGAATGTTAGGTTTATCTTTGATCTGGTCCAAGGTGAATAAATTATAATATTTGGTTACGAATTGACTGTAGTTAGGTTGCAATAATTAAATTTATTTGTTCGGGATATAACCAATATTTATTTATATATATATATGAATATAAAACATTTTTATATGTAGACATAAATATGGAGTATCTGGTGGTCAGTTTTGACTACATGTGTACAGGAGTATGAGTTTTCCATTGCCTAAAATGTTACGACGTTATTTACCTAATTGATTCGACCTAGAGGCCTAATGATTATGTTTTTTTACTCACGCCCAAAATCAACATTGAAATCGTTTGTAATGACGGTTGCAAATCAGCCACGAGAGTGCTGAGAACAAGGCACTTTACATATTGCGTGTCCACAACGTTCAATCAACTTATTTGATGAACAATTCACAATTTTCGATGGAAAGTGTGTATAGCACAATTGAATCACTCAATGGATCTCAAATTTAGTAATTAGTAAACAAAGTAATTATGGAATGTAGTGTCGAAAAGAAAATGTAATTGATTATCGATATCTATTTATTGCATGGATGAAAATCGTATGAGTGATGGGTAGTCCTTTGTATTTTTATTTTATCCTCAACATGTTGTCCCCTTTTTTTATTTTTTATTATTAATTACCCACAACAGGTTATAATAAATTAGATATTGCAATGTTATCAGTTTCTACCCATCATTCCAATTCTAGAAGAAGATGGAACTTTGAGGGAACAAACGAACCATAACCTTCTCGAAAGCGAAATAAGTATGATTGTGCATTTACCCAGGCACATTATTTAAGATCACCATGAAAAAATCCCAACTACCTGAAGTTTATTTCTCCTGCCAAAGGTTGACCACGACAAATTGTATTAGCTGATTATATTTTTTGTTCCTATGATGACCTCGAATGACCCAAAATTGAAATATTTCATGGCTACTTCGTCATTCGTAGGTTTGTTAAGCTTCAAACGTACCGCCCTAACAAATAACCCTCGAGACAACAATCGCGTTCGTGCATTCGTGGAAATCGCTCTTAATAGCAGAATAGCAAGTCAGAGTAGTTTATTGACGGGCGACTTTACTTAATAGATCAATGAATACTTTCCACATACTATAGCATTCATATATACACTCTGTGCAATCGCCAAAAAGAATGTTGCTGCTAATGTATATGACTTTCTGCTTCAATGACGTTTTTTGTAATTTCCAGATGAGCTATCAAAACACATTTATCTATTCTACATTTTAACTCTACATTTTTCAAATTGTCCAAAATATCTAGAAATACTAGAAAATATATACTCATACCGATTACCTCATTCACATATACAGGGCCATACAAAGCAGCTTCACTGACAAACACCTATATAGAATGAGTGAGATTTTCAAAGTAGAAGCAAACTGGGTCTGGGTTGGTGTAGATTGGAGGGCATATGGAAACACTATGGATGATGCACGTTAAAGATCGTTATGTGAATTTCCGCGTAAGCGGCTTCTGTTCGCATATGTGAGATGTAATTATTTGATTTCAGGAGGTTGGAAATACAATTAGGATTATCATTTTTTCCTTCGGTTGACAGTTTATCCACACACACAGGTTACAAAGCGTTTTCATAATGACGGTTCGCACTGTATAGATTGATTGCCCTCTATTGTCAGGGGAATCCTAAAATCCTTGTCATGTTTTACAATGACGTTATTTGCTCCGTCTGGACTTACTGTATGGTATACTGGGTTGGCAGCACTGCAGAACACATTATAAAAGTATTGATGACATCATCAAGAAGGTGGGGAAAATTGCTCCTGGTAGTCAGAGTCAACTGTTACTTTCGTGTACTTCCGGGTTCGTGGAAGATTGGGGTCGTTGTGGAAGGACCCGCTTTATAGCGTTGCAAACGATCATCGAATCCCAAGCAGTGGTAGATTGGGACCTGTCGTCTCCCATAATAATCGTTACTGATTTTCATTCCTGAGCATTTTCATCATACTTTTCAACTCATATTTTACTAGATAGTTTTTTCTTTCAGTGTAGATACTTTTTTGTATATAGATCGTTGAGCCATTCTTCGTATGATATTATATCTTCATTTATCTCTTACACATCTTATGTGTCTAACGACTTGCATGTCCTGTTGAATGTTTCAACTGTTTTATGTATGCATATTTTTATTTTTATTTTTTCCGAAGGGCGATAAAGTTTCATCTATCTATCTTATCTATCTAATGGTTGGGAACCAGTTTATGGATTAGGACTACTTCTAGCGAATTGGAAAAGTATTGTCTTCCAGTACGTACCGTTTGTAAATCAAGCTATCAGCTCGAATGACTTGATCACAATCTTATTAGTCAATATAATGTAATCTTCATCTCAAATTCCTCAGGCTACCTAATTATCGTGGCGATTCGATTCGAAACTACTAATTTCCCTGTTCTATCCATCGAAGACATACTGGAAACAGAATGTGGCGACAATGAGACAAGAAACCCCACACTCTTTGTTTATTGTAAATTCGTCGGACCAGAAAGCCCATTAGTTTGTTAGCATGCTTGGATTTGGTGAGGAGTGTCATATTTACTCTCTCTATCTCGAATTATTCATCACGGCAGCCTTCTGCACTGTATCCTAATAAATAATAAACATTCTAATAAATATGGACCCCTTAATTAGGGGAGGTTGTTGCCTCTAACGTCGAGTCATTCTCGCCCCAAGAACAAGTTCATTTCTTATAATACGTATTGTCAGCTCGTATTTACTAGTCATGCAATTTATTATATACAACGAAGCAACACAGTCATAATATCAGCCAACGTAGCAGCTACTCTCTGCATGATGCAGTCATTCAGCACAGATAGCCTGGCGATGGAGTCATGGTTTTGTAAAGGACAAACCCAGTGTTTGTATCACCTTACTGCGGAGATAACCAACAAAATCCTCTCCCACAAGTGAACGTGTCATGAAAACGTGTTACTCCTCCGGGATTTTTTCAATGATTTTGGACTGATGATTGAAGACACGTAATGTTAATAATATTAATAATGCTGTGTTTCTATTATGGATACGTTCATGAAATTGAGAGAATAAGTAATTATATTTGTACAATATTCCATTGCATTTCAGCTTCCTAATATATGTCATTCTTGTTTGTGATTGTTGCTTGTAAACATAATAACTCGACCGAATGAAGTTAATTCTCGATTTATGGGTTCCTCAAAATGATTGGGTGAAGCCTTTCGTTTCGAGGTCAGTTCAAAGGTAATCGGAGGCCACAGGAGAATGGATGGGCGCACACTTGTGTGCATGTTTCTCATTAAACGTACATAAAATATATTATTTCGTAGTTTGAGAGTCAAGGGATTACAAGAAACCCAATGAATCACTGAAACATTTTGGTGTATGGTTATTATATCAACACCAACACCACAACCACACTGATATCGCGCTTGAGGAGGTTAGAATGAATGACACAGGGCAGTGCGAAACCTGACCCCGTAACGCCACCGGTAGTGATCGCACAATCGATGAGCCGAAGCAATTTCACACAGCTATTGGAGTACCAACCGAAATCGATAACAAACGCTAACGAGTGCAAATTACGACTGAAGGTACTTTCTGAGTTCTGACTTGAAAGCGAGTGGCCAGTCGGTCAGTTCGGAAAAGTGTGAACGAATACCGTATCAATGGTGTAGATCAATAATTCATACCAATACGTAGTTCTATAGCAATATACATATTTTCAGACTCTCAGATAAGTTATTCGCAAATAAATATGAAGTGAACAGAGAAGGATACCGTATTTCATATGGTGGAGAGATGCCAAAAGTTACCGAATGCTTCCTTCGAATTTTTGGAGTATCGTTGTTGCCTATATATGATCGCTGTCATTATGACTTGTCAGCATAATATCAAATTTGGCAAACAATATCAATCGAAAACAAGGCAAGTGCACTCCAATTGTTTTGTTCTTCATACCACAGGTTGCAACAAGTCACATTTCTAAACAAATGAAGAATATGTATAGTTGGCAAACTGATTGACACAATGACAAATATACTCAGCTGTTCTGTTTTGTCGATACAGTACTGAATGTACCTCCCAGCACACAAGGAAATAACCAATGAACTAGTATTTTTTATCTGCATATAGTTTCCATTCTTCATAATACACTGGCCGCCATGCCTACCAGCAATTACACAGTGAGTTGTTTCAGAAGAGTCTCCGACTGCTTAGAGAATTGAGGGTTGAAACTGTCGTGAAAAATCATGTGACCTATGCTACAGAGTAATGCAAACTTCTCGAATAAAACATAACAGCATGGCCCAGATAAGGTTCACTTTAATCCGAACAATAGCCAAGTAGTTTAGCACGGATGCAAGGCCTTCTGTGTGTCAAACTAATAGGAGAAAAATAGTAGTGTAAATGTCATATACTGGTTATTGGTTCAAATGTTGTTGTTGGTGTTTATCCGTCCATTCTAACTCGCACACAATTGAACATTGTGAATTGACGAGAACCAGCCCATATGATTTGGACAAGTTGTATCATTCTCGAGCGTGTTATCGTATGGACATCATTATTGTTCAGGCATGTCTTACACCGAATGGGTGCTGAGGCTGCATAAACTATTCGAACGCTCGCAGCTAGACCCACAGTATTCACATGGCTGTAATACATGAGGCCGATAATCGCATTGCACTCACTAGCCATAACTAACGCACATGAGACGTTCTGTGATGACTAAATATGTCATGATTAAAGTGGATCAACAATCTACTGATGAACTGAGCACCAGCTGCTCGAATTTGTGGGTTTCATTATATTTTTTTGGTCCTATTATGACAGATAGATAGACACTGAAACAGAATTTCCCACAACAGCAGCCACACATACTTAAGTACAACTGGAAATTATGTTGACAACTGCATCAACAACACTCGCGAAAAATACTGCACCTGACTGCAAGCGTTCCCGAGACAGCCATGTTGGCAAAAATTACAGTAATAGCTCCGCAGCAAACTGCCCGTACTTTCACATAGACTAGCCCTAATGATATAAGTTCTTGACGCGTATTTTGTATGTATATTCCCATTCCGCAAACATTGATTGTGGTTCATTTGAGGGAACAGACGAGGACTTGATTTTCATCAGATTCAAGGCTGAATCATATATTTTGAAACCAACAGGGAAGAAACTACATACATAGACACAGCGACAACTACCGTATCACGATTCAGACCCTATGGATATGACTAAACCTAAATTATTACATAGATCCCACATCTAAACCCTCACAGCCTGGATAATTCATTATGGTGATTATGGTGATTTTATATACCCCAAAGTTGCCTTCGAAGTTGCACTCGAGACATACCTGTTCTAGTGGACATTTAAGTGCTTATAATATGATTTTTCCATCCTTTGTACAGCGCCCTTGAATGTATTTTCACAGTAATGAGCGCGATAAAAGTTGTATATCAATCTATCTATATAATATCATTCGAAAGCTGAATGCAGATCACATGTCCTGTTTAATCACCTCGTGAGATTCTCACCCACACACGATGACACGAATTAAAATCTTGGAATCCTGGCACTATGAATATCGTCAACCTACATATCGACACTAAATATAACATACATATCACTGAGAGTTGGTGAAGATATATTATCCTCCAACAACTGACAAACTAACAAAGAAGGGTATGTGTAGAGCTGAAATGTACACATATAGTTCAATAATCACGCTGCACCTAATCCAGTGTCACATACACCCATAATGCAGTCCTTATAAATAAACATACATACATACATACAACAACACAATGATGACCATATAGATTCCCTCCTTTTCCGAGATGGAATAGATATGATGTCCTCCTGTCAAATGATAATCGAATAATAATGTAAAACAGGAGTAATCAATAACGCCTACAAAATATATAATTCAGCTACTTGAATCTTATTATCTCATCTTGAATAAACCTATCTTTGTCAGGTGAACCAAATTTAGCGCATGACGAGTCATAACATTTTATTATTGAAAGGAAAAATTCACAAAACAAAAAGTGAATTCTTCAACTAATCTTTTAATTTCATAACACATTCGAATGAAATATATGAATCGATTCATTCCGTTCCTGTAAGGGCTTAGGCCGATTTGAAGATTACCGCTTTCCTAGATCTCTGTACATCCTTCAAATGCCACGCGTGTGCGACAGGAGTTCAGTTCTCATTGACAATATCATACCTAACAGTTGAAATACGCATATAGGCATTCAGTAAACATGCAGGGATATGTGCGGAATTGTGCCGGATTCCTACATAATGTTGAATAATTCTAAATAAAAACAGGGTATAACGAATCTGTGACGTCGTCACGAATTCAAAATAAAAGTAAGTAGATATCAAATGGAGGCGTCACTTAATATGACTTGAAATAATAACATTGAACAAATCACGTCTAACATTTGAAATACCATGTACTCGATAAACATGCGGGGATTTGCAGAATCTGTTCGGATTATTCGGATTCCTACATAATGGTCATTATTCGTAAATGGAAAGCAGAGATTTACAAATCAAATAAGACATCCCTCATGATCTGAATTATTAACTATGCAATTCTACAGAGATTATCGCTTCTCATTGAATAACGTCACCATACCTAGTATTATTATATTAGGTTGATTGATCATTATTTGATTGCCACGGTTGACGCATGACAAGTATAAATACTTATTTCTGATGTGGTCCTATGAACAAACACATTACAATGCAATTCACGGAAAAACAGCAAAAATAATGGGAAAAATCGTGAATGAAAAATAGACAAATAACTCGCACATTATAACTACCCCTAATCACGAGTAACAAGCCTATTAGGCCAAGAGCATTTGTCCAAAATTACCCCACAGGTGGGCATGACTGGTAACAAGCTGATAACTGTATCATAGGCTGTATTCCACTCCCTTATTCCCATTGTTCGCGAACAGTGGAAACAAGGGAGTGAGTGTCGAACGAAAATTAACAGTGCACATGCATTGGCATGCCTGTTTTTCGTGAACTGCCATGTATTGTAAATTGTTTGTTCATAGGACCACATAAGAAATAAATAATCATACTTTAATCTGTTAGCCTAGGCGATTAAATGACAATTAATCAACTTAATATAATAAAACTAGGTATGGTGACGTTTCTCAATGAGAGGCGATAATCTCTCTAGAATTGCATAGTTAATACTTCAGATCATAAGTGGCATCTCATTTCACAACTTTGTTTAGTCATCCACTCCAGTCAGCATTAACTAGTCTTACATGTTTTCCTCGTATCATCCTGTCAGTTTTTGATGATATTAAAACATACATTTGCATTTACAAAGCGTTTGTTCATCTTTCAAATACGTTATCAATAATTGTGTTAACTCGATGTTCCGCTGTTGTTCCCACTGTTCCTTCTGCTCCTGTTCGTGCTCCCGCTTGTTCGAGATGCACATTCGCATTGTTCCCGGTGTTCGCGAACAGTGGGTGTAGAGAGTCGGAAACAGCCTTAATGTCTCGATACAGTCTTAATGCGGGAAACACTTTGCATGTTCAGGAGACATTGATCTGTATTCGATGCCTCTGACATATCTCTCTGAGAGTGCATCCCATGACATCAATATATAATGTATCGAACACGGGAAAAGCGAGCTCATAATAGGCCAGTTCTCCGATGTTTATTCGATGTATGTCAATGGTCAATGTCAAAGTTCACCCCAAAACGCACAAAGATCTGAGTGCACGAGCAGTGTACACAGTGATCAAGGGATGGAGATGCCATTCGTTCTGGGGCAGGGCAACCTCTTGTAACTTCCCGGACACTGCCGGAAGAAAATTGGGAATCCTTTCATCGCAGGACATCACTGATATTCTCCCAACGCTTGAGGAAGATAGCATAGTAAGAAATGATGTAAAATTATATCATTTTCAACGAGTTATGGCAGTCCAAAAATACTCATGTCTAGACGATGCAGAGAGGGAAGTCGAAGGGGGAAAAGCTGTGAAACCGCAGGTGGTATTACCTGCAAGCCACGACATCTGACCGTAAATCAGTCGTAAACTGGTCGCTCGTGACCAACTTCCTTTGATGACCGACCGCAATGACCGTGAAAATGTGCTCAATCCATGCCCTCAGGGACATACTCGTAAAAAATCAGGCCTCAGAACTTGTTACACCTCAGAACTTGTTACGCACAACAGAATGTGCAGTCATCCTCTAATGCAGCAGCAATACATGTGTGTATGCTCTACTGCCTGTTACTTCGCTTTAACTGCACACCAATGTTCTCCTCCCCTCCCACTGCCTCACCTATCATGGTCAAATCTTCCATCTTTTCCCCCAAACAGACCAGAAACAGTAAACTTCTTATAAATACTCCTGGTATGAAAGCTACAAACATAGTTGTGCCAGAGTGCCAGACTGAGCATTTTATAGAGAATTATCTTCCTCACGAGAGGGATTCTGTTCTTTCTGAGCAAGTACGTCTCACTTCTTTTCTGTGGTCTGATCAGGAAGACAATATGGTAAACTACCAGTGCCAAGCTGACACCACCGGTGGCACTATTTGAGTATGATCCTGGGATAAGGGGGGAGGGGTGTATTACAGTCAAATAGCTTTCAATCTTAAAACTTTGTAAAAGTGATGGCGCTATTCACATTTAGAAAGTGCAAGACAAGTTGGGACTGGTGTGATCATTTGTTCCCCATGTTGATGTTTCCTCAGGCCTAAGTGTTGATATTAGTAGCCTCCAGAGGATACATGGGGAAGTTTCACTGAACTCGAGGGTCCTGGAATTTGGAACTGGTTGCATCGATAGATGAACATAGGGTATATTGACCAGGAGTTACCAAACTATACAAACATGCAATTACTCATGATTAGAAGGATTTTGTAATTAATTCTTGGTCTGAAATGATGATAAATTCCTACGAGGACTGGTCATAGCCACAGCTGAACACAACAAGCAGACATGCCATACTTCTTGAGATTCCACCCACTATCCCTAACTTGTTCAACTTCATTGAAAGGGGGCCCCAACTGATGGGATGATATATACCCACCATGCATGAAATTAGGCAATCAAGTACTATTCATTTCTTAAAGGTTGCCTTGAGACCCATCTTTTTTTAGGAACATTTTTACTCCATTCATTCATTCATTTATTTGTTTCTCCACATATTTACATTATAGTACAAGAAATCACATGCATGAGATATTACAACTGGATTAGAAGTGAATACGTGAAAGGAAGTGACCTGGACACTCTAGAGAACCTGCAGAGAATCATTCGCTGAATTTGCCCAGCTCTGCACAATATATCATCGATATAGATAATACAAAGAAGAGGGCCAAGTATTGAACCTTGAGGAACACCACACTCAACAGTAAGTTTCTCAGAGGTGGTACCATTTACTGTGGGAAACTGTTTTCTGTTATAGAGGTAGCTCCTGAACCAGTCCAGGGCAATTCCACGGATGCCGTGAGTAAAAAGTTTAGTTAGCAGCAGTTCATGGTCAATAGTATCAAAGGCTTTTAAAAGATCCAAGAATACACCTATGGAGTCGCAATTGTTATTAACTGCATCATAAAGATGCTCTGTAACATCTAGAAGTGCCAGCTCAGTAGAATAGCCAGGGCGGAAGCCGTATTGGCTGTTACTGAGGATACTGTTAGCATTGGGAAAATCATTTAGTCTATTGCACATAAGTCTTTCTAGCAGCTTAGAGAGGCAAGGAAGAATGGAAATTGGGCGATAATTACCAACCTCAGCCTTTTCACCCCTTTTGAATATTGGTACGACTTTTGCAAATTTCATTTTGTCAGGAAACATACCTGACCGAAGCAATTTATTGAATATTTGGTTTAGAGGCTTTAAAATTAATGGGAGGACCAGCAGGATAATGCTTGGTCTGATATCGTCTGGACCAGAGGCCTTTTTTGGATTAAGAGATTCATCAGCACGAAGTCAGGAAAATCGCATTACTTCAGCAAATTTAGCCTCTAGTGACCTCGAAATCACCGCCACGTTCTCCTGAACCACTTGTAGTCCATTATCCATCAGACAAACTCGATCACCTGCAAAAAAGAGCGCGGAAGTCATGCAGCATTGCCCACCCATCTGATATTTAAGGACGGACATGTGTATCAAGTTTCAAATCAATCGATCGAAGCGTTAGCAGGTTAGAGAGGTATTGCGCTAACGCGGAATGTTTCTGGCGGCGGCGGACACAGCCCCCAAACCATAATATCCCCGGACGATCACGCGTCGCGTGGATATAGTGACGGCCATATTTCATAGTGTGTGACGTCTTTTATTTAGTAAATGCCAATTAGTGAGCCGTGCCAGTCGATTTAGTCAGAATGCGTCATGACTGTCGACGGAATGTTGATGAATTTAGTCGTTAGCTGATAAGCCTCTTCGCGAATAGACTAGCCTTGGGCAAAGCGGCCAGTCTAGTTCACAGGTGGTAAATATCGCGATTCGTGGAAGGTCATTCTTACTTTTTGGCCAATTGCCAGAACAATCGCCTCTCTATCATTCACCGTATTACTGTTTGTGTTTCCTTATAACATGTCGCAAATTACACGGCGCAAATTTGCACCCTTACACAAATTAGTCCTCCGTGAATTTTCTGCCAGTGAATAAAATCGAATCTGAATTTGCGGTCTGAACGTTTAATTCATGCTATCGAAAGTGTCCAAAAACGAAAAACAAGAATGGTTTCCTTTCATCCAGTATTCGTCATAGGTGTAGTACGTTATCACTGTTCCCGATCTCGCGAACCGTGAGAACAGGGGGGCGATTATAGCCAATGACGTCCATAACCCACGATTTGTTACGTCTTTATTAAGCTACTGCCGATTATTGAGCCGTGTCAGTCGATTTAGTTTGACTACACCATGACCGTGTCGACGAAATGTTGATAAATTTGATCTTTAGCTGATCAGCCTTTCCGAGAATAGACTAGCCTTGGGTAAAACAGCCAGTCTATAGTTCTGGTGGTGAATTGCACGATTCGTGGAAGGCCATTCACTGACCATCTTGCTGATTGCCCAATTACCATTCGTTGTATCACTATTTGAATTTCCCCATATAATGCGGCCTCCGATCTGTCTGCCCTGTGCGAGGTTCGGAAATTGCATAGAGCATATTGCGTATCTCTACCTCCCAATTTTGAAGTACCCAACTCTTTGTATCTTCAGAGAGTGTTGGAGACAAAATGGCCTAGTCGAGCAGACCCCTTAGAGGCTAAAGGAAAGTTCGGTTCGGCTCAGTTCAGTTCGGTTCGGTTCAGAAATTGCATAGATGAAAATAGCGTATTCCATAATTCATTAATACCTCTACCTCGCAATTTTGAAGTACCCAACTCGTTGAATCTTCAATAATAGGGTAGATCTGATGTCACACGGGGAGTCAAATGAATACTGTCTTTTTATTCCTTCATAAGTGAAAAGTGCAAGTGATGTTTTCCTTCGAAGTAAACGATTACTTGCATTGATATCATCCTAAAAATGATGTGAATTTTTATTAATATAAAATTCATATTCTTCGTGTGACAGAAGTTGAAAAGTGCCAACTTTGCATAGACTTTATACTGAGCATATATGTTCCATCCCCGTGTGCCGTCACAAAACATAGCGTAATGATAGGCCTTTCCTAATTTTCACCGTCTTATTGACTGAAATAAATTTGGGGGAGGGGGTTGGATTTCCTTCCTATATTAGTCAAAGGGAATCACAGTCATGTCCAGCACTTCTATTGGCCTTCAAGTAGCACAGCATTTACCACCGCCTCCTCCCTTTATTAAGTTATTCGGGAGAGGTATAAATTTAGTATATCTCAGTTTCGAACGAGGCAAAGAGACAATGAATGGGTGTAGCGGAATCATAACATTAGAGAATTTCGTGCCATGGAGACCGGACAAATCACTTTGCCGCTTTGGGCATCGATTTGCCGATTTTTTTACGTCACAAAACCGCGAAACTTCGCTGACCTTGCTTCGCTGGAGTCGGGCTACAGTCTTTGTATCATCAGTGGACTCTCCATTCTGAAAATCTGTTGGTTATTTCTACTAAACTTGGTCTGTTTACCAATCCGTTCTTATGTCAATTGATCTATAGGAATGAATTTTAGCGGAAAACAATGAGGAAATAATACAGTTCAATGTTTAAAATGTTTCCGTCCACAACCCCAATAGTACCCCAATAGTACCGAGGTAACCACAGGAATTTGACACTCGGTCGTAAAAACTTACACCCACGGACAGTCGAGTTTGCCCCCATCTCCATGGCTCCCAATTCTGTCATGAACCGGTGTTGGAGTACTTTATGAGAAAGATGCTCCATA
>JAUOBX010163240.1:0-12229 GCA_032360705.1 Eupentacta quinquesemita
TGAGTACAATTGATTGTATTCAACACCACCAGCCAATCACGACGGGCGTTGTAAAATCTGCGGATTAACTGGGGTCTCAACGTCTTGTCCAAATTGTAATTCGGCTTCCAATATTGGAAGCGGCCATTCACGCCACTGATAGCAAACCCCTGCATCGAAATTCCGATTGTGTCGATGGATGGTTAGACTGTAACAGCGTGTTACAACGAGCGACATTGAGGATTGCTGTTTAGCAGTTAGGCAATTAAAATATGGCTGTAAATAATCACCCAAGAAAATATTCTTTACGAATTGTACAAGACGTTGATACAGGAACCAGTTGGCCTGTTGGTGGTGCACTGCATAAATAAGAGCCAGCAGGGAATTGGGAATATATCAACGTCTTAACACAAGACTACTCGCTCCCCCTCTTCCCCTGACTTGATTCATCACCCACTTGTCCCATTTGGAATGAAATTGACAGTTTGGAACCAGTAGTGAACTGATCAACAATAGTTATACACAAGGGCATAAATTACAGTTTGAATAATCACTCATATCTCTCAATATAGCTGTCAGTCTATGGTAGGCCAATGCAATGGAGTGATTACCTGGGTTCAAGCAGCAATTGCACATGCAATTAGGACAAATATAACTGTATCAAGTGAGTTCTGAAGATTTATTGCCACTCTGCATTGGGTCAAGTGCTAGTAATCTATCATCATCTCATTTGACATTCCCCCAAAATATTATTTCTGAGGTCAAAGCATTCCACAGTTCACAGGTCTTGTGCATGTGGTGTGAAACACAAAATTGATCATCTCCATGCGACCTGTGAAGCGTCTGGGTATCATATGGTTTTGTGGATGGTGCTGTCTCTATCTTTGCTGCCGGAAACAGTAGGCTTTAGTATGATAACTGTTTATCGGTTTCTCTGATTGATTCGAAACTCAGCACACTTGACAGCCCAGAGAAATCTTGGATTTTTTTTTGAGATGAGAGCTGTGGAAGTAGACTACTTTCATTACCAACCAAGGTGATGGTCATTATGAGGTCATGGGAGGTTCAATTTGTATAATTCGCAGTTTACCCGCCCGCACATGTCTAGTTTTGTCTGTTTCGCCTACCCACAGTCACAGAGGGAGGAGTTATGCTTATCGTGAGAAATCCCGGCGGAGACTCCCACACTTCCCCCGCACCCCAGATGCTCTCGTCAGGGCCAAGCACATGGCCAACAGAATGGTACGTCCAAAAAATGTCATGAATAACACAAGTAATTTGTGGAATTTATGTTATGCATATATATTTATGAGAAATAAATAAAAAATCAATAGAAAACTTATATAGCGCTGAAACTGAAACTATATTCTACGATGCTTCACAAAACACATATATACCAGAGAGATACAGAAGAAAATGTAATATGGAGCCTCTCTGAAGAGATGAGTATTCAAGGCCTCTTTGAAGATAGAAAGAGAGGTAAGACTGGTGATAGAGAGAAGAAGTGTGTTCCACAGCCTGGGTCATGGAACAGAGAAGGCCCTGTCGCCGTACCGGTAGAAGGTAAGTTCAGTTGGAGGGACAACAATTTTTGGGAGGTGAATAGAACAGTAGAGTTAATATTTACCTGAATAACATGATTTATCACAACTCGAGCACCAAGGGTCATGTAATAGACATAATGACACCCTACATGTCAACTTTTATGATTGCAGCATGTTGCCCTGTTGAGTTATTGCATTTTTCAGCTCACCCCAGCCATATAGCTAGGTGAGCTATTGTGATCATGTATGTATTGTCTATCTATCCATCTGTTTGTTCGTTTGTCTTGTCTGTCTGTCTGTTCGTCCGTCTGTTCATCCGTCAAATGCTTCTCCTCCTAGAGTTCAAATCTGATGATCATGAATGTTGGTCATTATTATCAGTATAACCAATGCTACATATAAGGTAACCAGGGATTCACAGTAAAAGCTCTTCTGGTGAGCCACTTGGGCCATTCTGTGGAAATAGGTTGAATGCTCCTCCTCCTAGAGTTTGAATAAGATTATCATGGAAAATATCACAATAATTCGAGCTCAGATTGTAATTTTGAGGGTCATATTTACGGAATGCTTCTCCTACTCATGTACATTACACTGATGCGAATCAACAAATGAGCTGCTGTGCCATTGGCACTCCTGTTCAATTGATGACATCATGAGGGGAAGGATCATGTGAAGGCTACCAATAGACGGTACACAGAAAATATTTGCTTCTTGCTAGCGGAATACAGAAGGTTATAATCACTGACTAAATTCATTGAACAGTAAAATTATGAGTTTCTTCCATATCATCTTTGAAATTTCATTCAGACCCCAGTTAGTTTGTTTGAATACAGGGTTTTCCATATTTAGTCTATCTTCTAATGTTACCAGGGGGCATTGTGCAATAATAGTGATGCTTTCGCTGTTTCCACATACATATTAGTTGGAATTCGATCCCTTCAGTTCCTAAAGAGGAAGCTGAAGAGGAAGTATTAGAATGGCGTCAAATCTTCAGGATACTTGATATTTTAGACTACCTCATGAACCAGTAAAAGTAAAAATGTTTATCCATATTCCACAATCCCCATATTCACATTAGTCAGTATTGAACACTACAATAGTGTACTGTAGCTTGAGTAATCATTGTTTTACTGCATAAAAGTTTGACACACAATTGGAGTAACTTTTTGATTCCTTGACGAAGCCAGGGGGAACTATGCAGTCATGACAGTCTATATTTGTGTGTGTGTCTGTATGTCTTTATTGTCTAGCTTGTTAACATGATAACTCAACCTCACTTGAATGGGTCAGGTCAGGTGGTAATCTGAGATCAACAGAGGTCTTAAAGAGTTAAAAAATCCTGCTAACAAGATGAGTACGAAATGCTTGGTTGAACCAGCCTGGAATTTGGTACATTGTTATGTTATGGGGAGTATAAGTATCCTGTTTCTCCAGTTTGGACAGAACTTTTTTTTGGGGGGGGGGGGGGGGGGGAGGAATAAAAAGATGTGAAAAACGAAGAATTTGTTAAATTTCAGGCTGTTAACACAATAACTGGGGGCAATCCTGTGTTTTAGCAGGTTTTATTATTGTGCAATCAGTGGACTGGATTTTCCGGTCCAATAAAGTATGACCCTGACACAACCTAAAGAGTGAAACAGAATTCCAGAGCATATATTGAAAATTTGAGTGAAATCCTGAAGTATTAGTGGAATCCTGAAGTATATTTAGAAAATTAGCAGAATCACAGAGCATCTATCGGAAGTATCCAATGAAATTCTTAAGTATATATCAGATTGTTCAGTTCGTTATTTCTATTTGAGAATGGAACATGCTGTTTTTCATTGCGAAATGAACGCGCTGGAACACAGGATTGCCGAGTTATGTGTGGTCCCCATTCTCTCTGATGTCCATCCCTGTGGCCATTCTCCACAGTGCCCTGGAGTGTGACCTTAGATTGGCTGCCAT
Source organism: Eupentacta quinquesemita (assembly GCA_032360705.1). Classification (NCBI taxonomy): domain Eukaryota; kingdom Metazoa; phylum Echinodermata; class Holothuroidea; order Dendrochirotida; family Sclerodactylidae; genus Eupentacta; species Eupentacta quinquesemita. The sequence goes on from JAUOBX010163240.1 coordinate 3,471, forward strand.
GCCTTGTGACGTAGCAGAACAATACATGCATAGTCATACTGTACATACATATTGGTATTTATACAGCGCATCTCCAAAGGGATCGAAGCGCTTGAACAATAGCTCTAGGAAAGTATAACAGTAACTTGGAATAGAAATGATTTAGGTTTCTGTTGTTGAATGGTTGATAGGAGGGAGCTCAACAGGTCCCTGACGATTCCAGTGATGGAGTCGAGTCCAGCCAATCCGAGTCCGAGTCCAAGACCTAGTCCCTAGCATCTGAGTCCGAGACCGAGTCCTCAGCTCCGAGTCCAAGACCGAGTCCTGAGACGAGTCCCCGAGTCCTTATAAAAACTCGGCATTCCAGTCCAAATGTACACTATCAGACTTTGCTGATGTGTGTGTATGGTCCTACATGGCTTGAGTTACTCAAAAACACAATCAGACTCTGTCAAGGTGTTGGACGCATCATTGATGTTATCTTAGTGGTGTTAGCATGTTCAATGCAATGCTTTTGTGTTGTTATGAGTGAAATAACCAAGATATTTGCTTGCAAGAAATCAGTGAAGGACTCGGACCAAGCCTCCGAGTCCTTTGGGCCGAGTCCAAGTCGGAGACAGAGTCCTTCAAAATCAGTCTTGAGACCAACAGTATATCCCTAGCTCCATTCAATTCTTCTATGGATCTCTGCATTTATAATTCAAATTATTCAACATTCTAGGACATTCTACTTTCAGTGAAGGTGGAGGTGGTGTATTGCAATTCTCATTTTATTTCCACCAGTCACATCTACAGAAATATTTGCAGGCAGTGCTCGACAATGATGTACTACGGAATCATCCCATTGTTGTGAGTTTCTTCTTTTGTTTGAGTTAACCCTTATGACACGGGAGGCGGGACATCCTGCCAAGAGCACCGTCACGGACAATAGAGGAGCCGTCTGCGCACGCGTGGGTAGTGGCATCACTGCACGCATCAGTGAGCACTAAGACAGGTGCTCGAATCATCGGGCAAGCAACGCAGTGACGAGCACCGTGTGGACAAGGAAGAAGCTGTCTGGGAGCTCCGATGGCTCAGCGTGATGAGGGTTAAGTCAGAGTCACACTACACCAATTTTGTTATTGGACTGCAATCTGATTTTTCTAAAATATCGAATCAACAAGAGTTTTCATTGAGGCGACATATAGCTATAATGACACCGCGCCTAAACTGCGTACAGAACAAACATTATACCCCTTCTCGATCTTGCTGTATTGGGATAGTTCTCTTCTATCGAACAGCTATCCGATTTATCTTCCGATTCAAACGATTTTGGGGTATTGCGTCACACGGAGTGGAACCTGACAAGGTAAACCTTCAATGGATTGTGGAAAATTCACAGGTCTTTTGAATTTGTAGCACACTCTCTACACAATTCCTTGTTGTTATAATGATTTTTCAGAGAAAATTGGGATTGCATACCAATAAAATATCGGTGTAGTGTGACTCTGGCTTTAGGGTAGGAATCAGGTCATGATGGACCAAGTAGTTGAAGGATTTAATAATTTCAACTGACCAGTTTTCAAGTGTACATGCGCTCATTATCATTATTGCTGGAAGAAATCTCAAAAGTATTATTCGGAACCTCACATTCATACAATTTTCTGTTAAAGAGTTGCAGGCCTGTGGAGTCACTGTCATGTAATTTGCCTATATTAGAATCATCCCAGCATTCAATAGTGATTGTCACTGTAGTAAAACTCTGCGCAAATATGGTTTGTTCAAAATATCCACAGCAATTTCACTTTAGGACACTAATATCCAGCAAGGGAAAATCATGTGGTGAATTTATGGGTGCTTCTAGTTCTGCACATAATTTAACTCCACTTTGGGGATATGATGGGTTTGCCTTCGCCGTGTCCGCCACGTCCGATTTTTGTGTTAGCGCAATAACTCTCTAACGCTTTGTTGAATTGATACCAAATTTGGTACACATGTTCGCCCTATAGGAATCTCAGATAGGTTCTGAAGTGGGCGCTGCTGCATGACTGCTGCCCTCTATTTTGCTGGCTTCATGCAAAAATATCAAGTTTGTCTGATCTACACGAAACTTGGTGGATGTGGACAACATTTGGTCCCGAAAAACATGGCGGTAATATCAAGGTCAGCGAAGGTCAAATTTGTGTAATTTATGGGGTTTCACTAACTGTCTCGGATTTGGATGAAACTTGGTGGGTGTGGACTATAGTTGGTCATCTCATGATCACCAAATGTCAAATTTGCATAATCAGTCTCTCACTGATTACTCAAAGGTTGGGATATTACATGAAGGCGGCAGTTGTCTAGTTATGACTGCATATAAATACATTTTGGTGACGTGATCGCAATTGCTGGAATATCTCTGTGTTCATTGTGAAAATTACACTTCTGGTTCAACCAATGGCTGTTTCCAGGACCAACTATATTCCACTTCCACCAAGTTTAATTCATATCTGATAAAGCTATGAAAAAATGGCATAAATTAGGCAAAATTTGTCTCTGGTTTCCTTGAAATGACCAAACCGTAATCCCACACACTAATAGTTTCATTGTTAGAATTGATTAACAAAATCCTAACAGTATGACCTTCTCAATCAATTCATGTTCTGGAAGCATTTTCCCGTCTGGATCCTCCAACACCCAACTACACTGCATCCCTTTATTTGTAAACCTGTGTGTGTCTGTGTCACTTGTATGTTATTGCGATCAAACAGAAACTTTGCAGAATCCCAGCTATTTCATTTTCATTCACAGCATAATTTTGAGTTATTTCCATATATTGAGAAAAAGCTGTTTGTTTCATGCCCATATCATGAAATTTGCAAACATGCTCCTAAAAGCAATTGGTTCGATCAGGCAATTTGCATGTGATTGTCAATTTGCCACCAAATGTTGTGTAGCTCCATGCCTCTTCATTGAAACAAGCAATCAATCATCAGTTGAGAAGATTAAGTCCAAATGCCACATTCATGCATCCACAACACTTTTGCTCTGAGAAATTTCAAAGTCCAAAAGACTGTCTCAATTATCATCATGCTTCCCCTCCTCATCTTGTAATTTTGAACTGTCAGACATGCGTGAGTTAGTTAATGAGATAGGCAAACATCGAACCCGAATCATTACCAAAAATATGATGCATGGTTAATGATGTGGTTGTGTAGACATGCATGTCAATATTACCGCATAGCACATGCATGTACTGCGCAAAACTCTACCAGATCCGCAAACATGAATTCTGTATTGCTCAATTGAGAATGGCAAACATCAAAGTTAAGGCAGTACCAAAAATGTGATGCGTGGTTGATGATGTGGCTGTGTGGATGCATGTCAATATTTGATACTGCATAACACATATATGTACTCCACAAAATCCTACTAGATCCGCTATCCACCAGTATCAGAGTTCTAGAAATATGAATTATTTATATGTTTGATGTTGTATTCAAAGGACATGTTTACCCCCCTATAGTCATCCCCCTGATCTCATGAGGACATTACAAAACAGTAAAGGTCAGCATGCCTGTATCTGTCATCATATTCTGTGGAGCGTCTGGGGGATACTACGGTTTCAGGACTAGCTGCCACTGTCTCTGTCAGGAACTTTGGGCGTGACACTTTGACGGATTGTTCTAGCACTTGGCACACATGTCCGCCATCAGACAATTTTTAGAGGGGTTCGAAAGGCGGCATTGCTGCATGACTGCTGCCCGCTGTTTCGCAGATTCTACATGAAGTTATGAACTTTGAGAATACTCACTGCAGCTAAACATTCAGGAACAGATGAAATTTCACACATAGACGATTGTGTCATTGTCATCAAGTGTGGGGGAAATATTAGTGTTTTGTGGTAATATAGGATGTCCAATCTTCTTCAGGAGAGTTCCGATTGGTTTCCCTCCCCCGAAGTAAAAGATATCTCCCCTATGGTCAGATTCAATATGTGCGGATGCGGGATGCGGCAAAACACATCAATGTCGCTTGTACGCGAACGCAAACGTGAAAAGTTCTCGAATAAGCTGTATTATGGTAACAGAGATGAAAATGGATCCCAACGTGGCGAACATTCATTGTTGTGTAAGCAAAACCACGCGCGTACCAATGCGGCATCAATGCCGCATACCGCAGAGAGGTTATGTGGAATATCTTCCTTATAAAGCACTTCAACGTTTGTATTTATGAGCTGTTACATATTTATCGTGCTTGCGCACCATCCTACAGTATTTTCCCGTTCTAAGAACTGTCTCTTTCCACGTTACAACGATTTCAAAATCTATACCGCATCCTGCATCCGCACATATGGAATCCGACCTTCACTGTGTACACTGTTTGTGCTGTCCAGTCTCTTCACATACCTTATATGATTCAACCGTGGACTGGCTTATAACATGTGACAATAATCTTCCAATAACATGACAGGGACATTATACAATGTTATCAAGGCAGGGAATAAGCGGGCCGGCAGGCGATCCATCCTCAGAAAACTTAATATTGCCCTATCAATACTTTGGGGGTGAATAAAACATTGATCAAATTGCAATCACTTCGCGACACCAAAGTTCAAAGAGCACCGTGAACTAAAAAAGACCCATATGGCCTAGATCACGAGGGTTTTTTTCTCATGGGAATATTTCGAAAGAGCCCCATTGACGGGAAGATTGATTCCTGCTCCGAATGTTATTTAATATAAAATAGGTGTCTATATTGCACACCAGGGTTCGTATATATAGCATTACTATAGGAATTTTGTTTGCAATTTTGGCATGTTATGCATGGTTTTCGAATGACACTGCACGCTCTGCAAAAGTGTTTTTTGTTTCATTTTGTTTTCCCTGCACAGTTAGAGTTCTTTGAAGTGAGCGAGCTCTCCTTTATCGATGAACTCGGGCTCAAGGCGAAGTATGTTACATCTTTTCCAGACTCCTTTAATTGATTACAATCAGCCAATATGATCCTTATATTGCAATGAATGGGTTATATATCATAGGGATATCATTCACATAGGAATGGGCCCTAAACAGTGCAAAGGTTGAAAAAATAAGTGGATGAATTCGCACTGAGAACACATGGAGGGTTCATTGGTCACTTCTTCTTTTGCATCCTATGCAGTGGTGGCATTTAAATCATTGCATAGATGGTTTGTAGTGATATTTTCGTTCCTCGCCTAAGGTAAAGGGTATCTATGCAATTGTGTGTGTATGTGACACTCCTTGTGTGCACGATATTTGTGGAATGCTAACCTGTAAAAAGTTCAAATTGAAGAAATCATGAATATATACCAACTCCTATATGTATTGGTAGTAATCAACTCTACGTGGTAGATATTCCAGGCAGTCTATTTGCTGCATGCATAATTTTTGCCACATGGGTACCCAAGGTTTATGTTCAAATTGTGCATGTGTTCTATTTTATTTCGGTAGTGTTTTTCTTTTTTGGACATGCTTGTATATCTGCAACTCCAATAAAACATAATTGTACATTTTTCCCTTGTCTCTGCATCACACAAATGAAATATACTAATGGAGTTTTTCCGCATCTGTATGAATTGGTAAACTCAATGTATCACATGTCACAAATACCTACACCACATTCCGTACAATTGTTTGTGTGGTGACTGATGAATGGAACTACTAATGGCATAACCAGGCGAGAAACTCATGGCAGTCACCTTTATTTCTGTATGGAGATCTGGCCCCACATGTAAAAAAAACCACTCGTTTCTGTCCGATGGGGCAGTGTTCACGCTAAGCAGTGCGATTGCGGGATGCGCGCACCTACCTTGGCAATCCCGCATCAGGGAAAAAGTTGGGGGGAATTTCCCCCCTTCAAAAAAAAAATATATATTTTATCATTTTTTTGCACATGCTGCTTGCTTTTACCAGCTCCTGAGTAGTACTACTGATGCTCAACTGTCATTAACTAATTGCATAGGGCTAGTACGACATCATTTTATATAAGAAGTTCAAATCTATGTTCGTTTCCAGTTTGTACGCAATCTCTGAACCGTCTCGAATTGTCACAATTCCCCCTCAAAATTTGAAAATCCCCTCCAAAAAACTTGGAGGGGTGGAATTCCCCCCCCGGAATTATGATCCTAGCGTAAACACTGCGATGGGGACATTATTTGTGCGGCAGTCATGTCACATCTATCCCATAATGCATCCAGAGGGGAGCCCTCAATGTATTTACGATAGAGTCCATTACCTTGAGTTCTTCTATCAATGTTATTTCTCATTCCGTTAGAGAAGGATGGGTGCTCAAGAAATCTGGAGGTCGTCATGTTCCCTCCGGAATCTGCTCTTGTTGTCCTAGTTGCAAGGTCAAGGCTGGATATTCTAAAAGGTATGTCCTATGCGAGGAGATCATTGGAAAGAAAACAGCATGTCAAGCTAAGTATTTTATTCTATTGCTATAGGATTAGGAAGCCACTCAAAAGACTCATCAAGAGACCCTGACTGTGAAGATCATGGATGAGATGTGTACCTGGTGATAGATCTACAAATGACAATAAGTGCAGCAGTATCTTCGATCCTCAACAAAAAAATTGGGACACTACACTTTGGTGGCACGACTGTAGTGCGAAGATCACAGCACTGAAACCCCCACGCCTCCCTTCAATGTTGCGCCCAAACAATCACACTGTCAAATACCAACCAGTGTTGGTGTAAGCTTGTTATTCTGGGAGGGAATTCCCTCTCTGTGATTTTATTATGAGAGGGATTTCAGAAGTGATGAGAGGGATTCTCATATACAGTAACAGTTTAAAACCCGAGAATCCAAAATGTTCGGGAGGGATTGTCCCTACTGGATCATTTTCTAGAGGGGATTCCTGGATTTAGACAGTGAAATACCTCTCAAACCCTTCTGAGCGCCAACACTGATGCTCAGTATAAAGTCAATGCATATTTGACTGTTTCAGAACTCCTGATATGGATGCAAGTAATCATTGACTTGGAAGGAAAAAAAACACACTTTTCACTCATGAAGGGGAAAAAATCATTTATTATCGTGCAATCTCGAAAGAGACATTCTTTCGGTTTCCTCTGTGACGTCATCAGACCTAACCTATCAATGACGATAACACAAAGATACAACGAGTTGAGAACTTCACATTTTTTATTTAGGGGTATTGAAATATGTTATTTTCATCTATGCCAGTTTCAAAATGTTCCAATGAATTAGCCCTCCACCTGGCCTTTGAGAGGCCTCAGTTTATCACATGCCGCCGTGCTAGTATATTATCTGATTATATCATGAACCATGTCTCGGTAATATCATGTCAGGTAATGAATTGGTGGCGTCTGAGCAGAGAAATTCGACAATTGCCCAAGTAAAGAAACTGCTGAAATAATCAATTGAGAGCTCGCTTATGGGTTAAATGCCAGTGAATACGAATTATCCGCAGGAATTCCGCCAACGCACAAGGACGTTCACCTTGAGTGCATTTCGTTACTCTATATAAACAAGCGTGCCTAATCAAAGGCCAAGGCGCGATGTTACCTCCGTCAAGCGCTGAATATGACGCACAAAACGCAAGGCGTGACTAACGCGAACTAAGTTCTGGATCGATGAAAAATAATGCTCCAATAGCGATACAGTCGCGTCACTATTTTTGTTTTATCATATTTCGGAATGTTTCCGGAAAGTCGGGAGAAAGAAAGAAAATATTTCGTTTAGGTGAAACCCGCTCGCGGCTGTCGCTTTACAAGGGCGATTGTTATTCCTAAAGCGGCGTATACACTTTCTGTACATGTTGCCTGTTGACTTGATCTGTGAAACCCGCTCGCGGCTGTCGCTTTACAAGGGCAATTGTTATTCTTGGAGCGACGTATACACTTTCTGTACATGTTGCCTGTTGACTTGATCTGATTTGATTGCTACGGGTTCAGGGAGCCACTGAAGGCTCGCCAAGGCACCCTGACCGTGTTGATGGTGAATCAGCACCGGCGACAACTCGCCTTCTCTTTTCAATCGATCCAATGGTAGGTAATTTGATATATGGACAAATGCTAAGTATTTTGGGAGGAGCATTATAGGAAGGAGCCTATACCGTTGTATGTGAAATTGTCATGCTTAGGAGACGTGAGAATATCACATGCTGTCGTGCTAGTATTATATCATGTGTCATGTCTCGGTAATAACATGTAAATTCATGAATTGGCAACGTTGAGCAGAGAAATTCGACAAATTGCCAAGTTTCAAAACTGTCAAATCAGCTAATTGGGAGATCGCTTATGGGTTAAATGCCCACACTCTCCCCAAAAAAGTAATGACCAGAAATTACCTGCTTGCGCAGTAGTATTCTGACGACAGTTGGAATTGAGGCCTTTCTCTCTGCCAACTAGGCACATGCAGCCTAAATAAAACTTTGGTGAAGCCAAGAGATACGATAGAGCGCAGTGAAGAACCGTCACTAATAATCGATACTTCAATTGGTAGGCCATATAGGCCTGTTCGGCCTTATCACCTATTGGTACGCTAAGTTCGCTAACGTAATCTGTAAGTGTGATTACTGTCAACGGGCCACCTTTCGTCCTATCATAATCCTGGACAACAACAATGGATTATCACGCTGGCTTGGCAAGCAGCACACATTAATCCATCCCCCTAACAGCTTTTTGGCCCAGTTCTGGGTAAAAATGCCAGTGAACATATACGAATTATCTGCAGGAATTCCGCCAACGCACAAGGACGTTCACCTTGAGTGCATTCCGTTACAGTATATAAACAAGCATGCCTAATCAAAGGCCAAGGCGCGATGTTAC
>JAUOBX010163351.1:0-12228 GCA_032360705.1 Eupentacta quinquesemita
TCGTTTTTTAGGTTTGTAAAGCGCTTAGAGGCTTCTGCATTAGGCGCTCTATTAAGTCCTCATTATTATTATTATTAGACATATGTCCTCGACCTGTTTATCCCAATATGAATCATGGTGATTTGACCTCTGATGACCTTGAAGTGACAATGAAAAAATTAGATCAATTAATTTTTCGAAACCAGCTCTAGTCCAGCCCCACCAAATTTGTGTGCAAGTCTGCAAGATAGAGAACAGCTGTCATCTAGTAACAACCACTTTCAAACCATCCAATATGTCTCTGGGGCAGACGGGTGTGCCAATCTTCTGGTCATTCTGGCAAAGCATGAAGAGCTATTGCGCTGGCGCCTAATGTTTGGGTGGCCAAAGTCTTTACCCCATGACTAATGCTAAGCTCCAGAAACTATCAGGAGTGGGTGATGTCAGCACGGTCAGGTTGAATTATTTTGAGTAGCTTTCAAGCTAGCCTTCCACAACTGTGCTGAGCAGTCCGCAGCGCAGGGCATCCGCAGATCTCCCCATCCACTACTTGCGATACGCAGATGAAAAAAAAATATATATCCCGTTTCCGGCCAAGATTCATATTTTCATAATATGGGCATATCCAGGTATATCTTCAAACACACAAATCTGTATTGGAATATTATTTCACGGTCTTTCAAACTCAATTTTCTAGCTTCGATTGTTATTGTTCATACAAGCCACCTCACAGGTACCCCTTTTACATGCTGGTACTATTCACATACGATCTTGGCGCTTCACTTGCCTGCACACGCCTATGGTTATCTAGTGATACCTGTTGCGTCGTGAAACAAATAACCCCATTGCTACTATCAACCAGAGTTGTTGACTCGAGTCAATGACTTGCGACTCGAGTCGACTTGCGTCACCTTTCTTTGACTTGTGACTTGATTTGGCTTGAAGTACACTTGACTTGTGACTTGATTTGACTCGCGAGGTTTTGAAAATGAATGACTTGCGACTTGACTTGACTTGCAGAGTAGGCCTAATGACTTGTGACTTGACTTGACTTGCAGAGTAATGACTTGTGACTTGACTTGACTGATTTTGACTTGTCCACATTGGAGAACTTTCCTGTGTTCCTTGTTTTGGTATACACAAAACCAATCAGATCTCCCGATGAGACTCTAGCAAGCTACTCGACCGAAGCACATTAGCCAGCTCGGAGATTACACGTATGGCTATGCATATCTCAATTATGTGGGAGAGAGCCCACACTCCATAGGATGAAATTTCTCAATTCCGATGATCGAACGTTAGTGAGGGTCACTCTGCTTTTCGAGACAATTTCTATAGTAGCACCAGTCACTTTTCGATGCAAGTCCTACGTAGTTGAGTTACTGTTCATCTGTTTCTCATTTAAAAGTGCAAACATTTGAAACAAGATTAATTGCAAGTTCCCATCTTGTGAGGGTCAGGTAGCACTACAACCTAGCTGGTTGGGTTTGTTGCCCCGCCTGTACATCTGATATGAGGAATGAAGCCTTGGTCAAAGTTGCGTAAATTTTGATATATTTTTTTGACGCAATGACTCTCTAACGCTTTGTCCCATTCATTCGAAACTTAGTACACATGTCCACCCCATTGAAATATTGGATGGTTTAAAATTCAAAAGAGGGCGTTGCTACCATATTTCTGCAGGGTTTCTGCGAAAATATCTCAAGTGTTTCAATTCATGCAATGTGGTATCATAGATGGTGCTGAACAACATGAAGGTCATTTCAAGATCTTTGAGGTCAAATTGACATGGTTTATGCGAGTCTTCTAATCATTATGGTGGGATATACACATGGGCGGTTTACTGGCTGCACATGTCTAGTTCTACCCAGGCAAAAATGACTTGCGACTTGACTTGACTTGAGCGATACAAATTTTGACTTGACTCGTCTTGACTTGAAAAAAATGGATCAGTGACTTGACTTGACTCGACTTGAGAAAATTTGACCGGTGACTTGACTTGACTTGACTCGGCTAGAGGAATGAATGACTTGTGACTTGACTTGACTTGCTGATGAATGACTTGCGACTTGACTTGACTTGAAGAAATGTGACTTGGCAACATCTCTGCTATCAACCATTCCTGCTTGTTCTTTCTCAGGTTGCTGATTGCGTCTGCCTATTTTCGCTCGACCACCCAGGGGCGATCCCCGTGGACACCCACGTCTGGCAGATCGCCTCCTGGGACTACATGCCCGAACTGAAGGCAAAGAAGCATCTGACTGACAGAACCTACAAGGATATCGGAGAGTTCTTCAGGAACCTATTTGGGGGATACGCTGGATGGGCACATTCGGTGAGTGGCAGGTTGTATCCAGGGTCTGAAACACAGTCATCTTGTGATGATGAATTTAAGCTTGTATAATTGAATTCAAAGCATTATACAGCAATAGGCAAAGTACCTCTCATTAGCTACGCATTCTGACAATCCCAGAGAGATCTGTAATCTGAGATGAACGAAATGCACAAAGGTACAACTGAACTGATAGGCCTAATTATACATTTTATGCTGGGAACACCTCTTGCCGAAGCAAAATTTGATTGAGCAACACACCTATGGAACTTTTCCTGGGTGACTATGATTACTGGATGCCAATATTATTAAAATTATTAGTCGTCCCCTCATACTTTGTGGCAAATGCTGCAGATCGGACAAATGTTTTCTTCCAGATTTTAGCCGAAAACTGACTCGTTGTCGTTTTGCGTTTACATGAACTCTCGCACAGTAATGTGGGTTACTCATGGGTCTGAAGCCATTGACTAGTATCATAGCATGGACGCCCTCCCTAACATTCTTCCTAGGAAGGATCTAGCCAACCAAAACAACCCCAAAGGCAACAAAAGAGTTGGAAAGCCACAATTCTATGGAATCAGCTAGAACCATTGATATAACAGTTAGTACCCTTCACTCAACTTTCATACATACAATGTTTTTTTTAGCACCATGGTTATGTTTCAGGTATCTCTCGATCTGTGGATGCTTTGGTGATAATATGATAATTATAGTATAGCACTCTATTGGGTCAGCGACTCAACTTGGAGAGGTGGTGGAGCCAACCGAGGAGTTATGCGAGTAGGTGGAAACAGTAAAAGAGTTTTGTTATTTATGGAAATAAGGGGACATGGTGATCACGAGTGGCCGATGTGAGGCTCTGGTGACAGCTAGAGCAAGGTTTGGATGGGTGTAGTTCAAGGAGTGTAGAGAGCTGCTGCACAGAAGAAGCTTCCCCTTGATGTTGGACAAAAAAGTTCATTGGAGCTGCGTGAAACCTGCAATGCTGTATGGGAGTGCTTGGTGTTTGAGAGAGAAAGAGTTGGCAATTCTGAGAAGGACAAAAAGAGTGATGGTGAGAATGATGTGGGGCGTGAAACACACAGACAGAAAGAGGGCCGAGGATCTGAGGGAGTGAGGGGGATGCTTGGAGGAGTCTGTTGACCAGTTAGCAACGACAAATGGAGTGAGATGGTATAGCCATGTGTTGGGGAGGGATGGTGATCATGTCCTGAGGAGAGCCCTAGAGTTCCAGGTGGCTAGAGCGAGGAAGCGAGGACGACTGAAGATGACATGGAAGGGGCAGGTGGAGGAGGAAAGTAAAAAAACACAGAAGGTTGATTTGAAGAAGGGAGATGCCATAAATTGACTGAGATGGCGAGAGGGTGTGAGAGACGTTGCTGGTGGAGTAAGGCGAATCCGGCCACCCCCGTCATCGGGGAATCAGCCAGATTGAAACTAGAAGAAGGAAGAGAAGAGACTTGTCTAGAGCGCTTCACAGATATTACCCTGATCATGAAATAGAACACACACCGTCAACAATCCCGGAGAGTGCAGTTCAGGGTACAATGTACAGTACATGCCAACTATATAGAGTGTATAATAACTGATCATTCAACATTTTGTCATAACATTAACATAATGCTGGTGTCCCATTAGCATCATTCATGTGATTTTCTAAACATCAGATTTGAATTAAACTTTGTCTACGTGTAGTTTCCTCGAGTTAAATCTCTGCCTCCATTTCATCTTCATATACAGCACTGCATGCTGGAACGTTTTCCCTCTCCTGCATAACCATTTCCAAATGGATTCTCTTATTCAATTTCGCAGGTACTCTTTTCAGCCGACCTCAAGAAATTCCGAGCATTGACTGCAAGCCCTGCTGGAGACGATGTAGTCAGTCCCACCAAGAAGAGAAAAAGGAAAATTGAGGAGAAACCCTGAATTTTAATGGTCACAAATCTCTATACTGATGTTTGATGGTGATTGGTTTGATGGTTACTGGTTTGAATCCCAGGTTGACATAGGTTCTGATCATGTCCATGAGAGGGAGGAACGGAATCTGCAGCTCGAAATTATACTGTGTGAAAATTGGGAAGCCAATGGGAACATACAAACATGTGTGTGAGGGGCGTGTATGGGGGTGTGGGTGACGTGACGTGTACCCCTCATCTCCAGCAAAGACACCCATACATGTGGATCATGTTGTTTCTCCTCCTGTCTGGAAGAGTTGAATCGGTGCACCAGGTAGCTAAAATAATTGGGAGAGTTTGGTTTGGTACGCTCCAGTAGCGTACGCAGAAATTTGTCATGGGGGGGTTTTGGGCTCTCAGAATTTTGAGAAAATAACTTCCACCCTCCCCCTGGGAGAAAATTGCAAGGACTCTAAATGCAAAATGGTACAATGTGTGAGCCTAAAATTACCCAAAATAGCTTCAAAATCGGTGGAAAAAATATTTTTGGGCGGAAAAATCCTAGAAATCTTAGGTCATGGGGGGTTTCAACCCCCGAAATCCCCCCTGTGCGTAAGCCCCTGGTATGCTCTAGCAACCGGTCATCATGCTTGGTAATTCTGACTGCTGGTGCCTCCCAGCCCACTCAGCTGTGATCAGTAGCTACTGTATGCACTGAGAAGGAAACTGCTGTCTGAGAGCGACCACTTTGTAGTATGTGTGCATGTATGTGTGTAAGTATATGTGCATGTATATATTTGTGTGTCCCACTCCTTCTTTAGTGCAACATCTCTTAATGTAAGGCAGATCAGTTTGACATTTGAAATAAGGTATTGAGGTTGCGTGTCATCAAACTGATCAGATGTTGGGCACAAAAGTAACTAATTGAGCCGAGGAAACAGCAGCTTCGGAGATGGCATAATGAAGCTGGGTGAGAGTGGCTCGAAATTATCATTTTTTTCCCCAATTTTCCTGATATCACATGAAAATTGTGAATATGTTTCTATGTGTTTATACTTTTTATCACATTCTTGTAAATATCATGATGTTATATAGCATCCTCTAATATAAACCTCTTTTTATAAAAGCTCATAAAATGAAAATGCTTGGGACCTAATATCAGGTCAGTGTTGACTGACCACACAGATTGCAGATTAGGGCGAGACTAGCCTTTCGCAGACTCACTCGTTACAAGCTCAAATGGGCTATTTCACAATAACTGTACATTTCAGTGAATTACAGTATAATCCATCTTGAACAGCTTTATCAGTGCAAATACATGTTATGAGTGATTTCATATGGTGGGTTATATGGAAGACGAGCTACAAAAAAATAATCACCAATGCGAAGATTCATTTGTATCAAATTTCTCAATTTACGTGCACTTTTAACACCTTTTTGAAGTCTCATTATATCCCCGGGATGCGTTAAGCACATTTTCCCAAGGTGCTGCTGCCTACAGTATGTCCCCCATGATCGCCCACTGACCTCTATTGTCATAACAGCTTTATTCACTGTAATGACGAATACACTCCTTCTCTATTTTGCTGATTATTTGTAACAGTTTTCCCCTCGTAACAGCCTTCGGGTCAACTTGTTGTAATGGTGGTCACTTTTTGGTTCCTTGCGACAGCAAAGGAACCTATGTAGTCAGGTTGGCGTGTGTGTATGTGTATGTGTTTGTGTGTCTGTGACACTGCTCGGGGACACTGTAACTCACGAAGGGGAGGTTGGATTGTACCCAAACTTTGTATGTAGATAAGTCTTAGTTAGAAGGTGTGCCCCATTTTTAGTGCCTGTGCGGGTCACCAAAAGTCAGTTAGAGGCTGAAAACCGAAATAATGCAAAGAGCCATAACTCCCATGGGCAAATCACACATGTTTGATCTTCTGGGACGAGGTGCGAAAAGTGCTGGGGATTATTTTCAAACATAACAGCCATTTCATCTAAGGTCATCGGTTAGGGGTCGGAAACTAGTTTTTCATCCGTAATATGAGAACTGAAGGTTGGCCAAGGTTGGGAGGTGCGCCATGGTGATCCATCAGTCGACCTGCATCTGTGTGACCTTTGACCTTTACCAGTTTTCATGCCGAATCATGTTTTAAAGGCCATTTTCGGATGTCAATGTCACCTTCCGATCAGAACGAGCCATGACTTGACCCCGTGTGACCTTTGTGTGCAAAGGTCTTGGAGGTCTAAGTATTTGGTTGGAAAATTATCGCAAGGAACCATAGTGTCCTTGGGCTCTTGTTTGTAATGTATTTGTTCGTGTTTTGGTTCAATTTGCTTTATACAAAGTTGTAAATACAACCAACCAAAGAAGTTCGATCAATTTACATTACATATGCTGAATATAGCCAGGATATGCCAGATCTTATCCATAACCTATCTTACTCATTCCAGGCAGTGTTATAAATGCCCCCTCCTCCCAACTGATGTTTCCTTCTCCAAATGTCTAGATACTATCTCTTTCCAGGGGTGGGTCGATCTTAATTTCAGTGTGCGCCCCCCAGACGCTTGACGGGGATAAAAATGAATCCATAGGACGGTAGGAGTCCTTCACTGCTTTGCTTGTGGAAGCAAATTTACTCCTCACTCAGGCACCTCTTTGTGCTTTTGAGTAGCCAAAACCATGTGGTCATTTCAATTCAAGGACTTGCTCAGTCTTGGACTCGACTCTTGATGGTAATGGACTCATGGAATATGTGTCGCTGAATTCCACTCATACCTGGATCCTCAGTGCGTGTTATAATATTCTTGTGAATACATAGCACTCCAGTCTCCAAGCACTCCAGGGATATTACCCTGACCAGACTGAGAGGCATCGATCTCAGCACTGATTGTACTCAACTTGCTCAGTGGCGCCTGAGTGGGACGATTTGATGAAGATCATGTGCTTTGCCAAGGTTGAAGAACATGCCAACTGGCCAAGATTCGATCCTGCATACCTGCCAATTAGTAATAAGCCAGTTCACGGTTGCATTCAACGCGTATGCTAATGGTCTGTGTCGAAGGTCAAAGGGGGACGCGCGGAGACCGGGTGACTCGTACAGTGTACAAAGCAATGGAGATATTATCCGTGTGGAGGTAGGGCAATCTTTCGAAACTCGCCTGGAGAAAACTATAGCTCCTTTCACCACAAAACGTCACTGATTTTTCCCCCTCACTTGAGAACAATAACATAGTCGAAGATTGGGTGAAATTACGTACTTCCTACGAGTTATGGCAGTTTGAAAATACCCCGTAACGATAAGTCAACGTAGAATTTCGTTGGTACCACCACGTTTCATTAGGTTTAGTCACCCCAGCAATAACGATGAAACAATCTGGATAGGCCGTAACGCAATATGGTTTTCTGATCATATATGAGCGATAGATAGCAATACATTGTATTTTGGATAGTGATCAAATGTCTCTCTGATAAACTGAACAATGAAACTGACCAATTGGGTCTAATTGGATTAGTTGTAGGAGCACTGGACTTGTGATCCGAGGCGTCATTGGGCAAAATGCTTCATCTCCATTGCATCGCCCCACCCAGGCGTTATTAGTTAGTTACCTGTAAGACCAGGAAGCCTAGTGATTACTCGACGTTTGATGGCCTCAACGATATGAATCATGTATTTCATCCCATGGGAAACCTAAGTGGGGTGTCTACACCAACAACAATAGGGTTCTTGTACTCGCCATAACGGAGCTGCAAACCAGATTTCAGCCTGGTGTGACCAAGCATTCTGGACTTATGCTGTTAACGAGATTTCCACACTATTACTTCTGTTGACCTCAGATGACCTCTGACCTGACCCCAAAACAATAGGGATCATGTACTCATCATGGGGAACACTGATACCAAGTATGAGCTTGGTCCATCCAAGTGGGGTTGAGTTATCGTGTTAGTAGTAGGGGTCGCTGAGTAATTAGCATGTGTGAAGGCCACCATCGGTTGGGTTATATAGTGTTTAATGTGAAAGCAGAGAAAACTTACATGGAAATCGATGAAAATTATCTGAAAAAGTGCCTCACAGCCAGACTGGGTTACTCGAGTAATGACCATGATATGGATGGGGCGATAGACGCATGTAATAATAGAGCTACAGAACGTGAATAGGGGAGCATGGCAGACTGAGGGAAGAGGATGACTAATAATTCATTATGATTATCGTACCATCTCAGACTCGACTCATCTGATATGCATTACATTGCATACATGGAATCTCTATTTTCAAATTGAACGCCTGCCATCCTTGGGGCTTGTGAAGCCGAAAATGTCCCCGTATACTCCGCGCCAACTGATGGTGGTGCTCCCAGCTCCGCTTGTCGGATTGTCCACTAGTGACCCCGCAATAAACTTTAGTGACCCCCCACAACATGAGGTCTGGCTACGCCACTGACGCACACAGAGTACCATCTGCGCCTATTAGGAGCAACCTACTCTCCGGGATTGTCAGAGAACGAGTAAGTGATCAGGGGTATATCTGTAAAGTGCTTCGTGCATGTAATTGACATGGAAGAGCGCTACATAAGAACAATAATATTATCATGATCTCGCTTATATCGATTGCTATGGTGTAACCGGCTGACCGCTTGGTCTTCTGAAATCTTCAGTATTGCTACAGTGTAACAAGACCTTCGAGCTGTATGATGAATAGTAGGGCCTACTAAGGGAAGCCTTCAAAACTCACCTCGGCAAATTGCAGTGGAAAAAGATTACCCATTCCTAAATGACTATTCTGACCACTCACACTCCCATACACAATGCACAGTGCCTGGGTTAATGAGTCATGGTCCAGCGAACACAGGTAATCCCTCACTGCAGTTTGCCGAGGTAAGTTTTGGAGGCTTCCATAAGGCAAAAGAAATGACTACAAGAAAGGGTTATACTGAAAAGAGATATAATTTCACCACTCATCTACATGGAATAGAATATCCCAGGTTATACATGATCATAACTCTGGATTGGATTGAAGTCCTCCAGTGTACATTATTTCCTCTAGTACAGTTAAATGAAAGAAATGAAAAATAAAACTTTTCCGAGCTTTGATGTGTATCAAATTGAAAATGAAGCAGTGGAAGACATGCCTCTAGGAATAAATGCAAAACATTTCATTTGTCCTTTCTAGTTTCCAGAGCTCACAAGTAATATGGTATAAATCGATAAACCTACCAACAACCTGTGTCCAGATTCACAGCAGATGATACTTCCAGGCAGTCTAGCGCCATCTGCCAACAACTTGTTGCTCCTAAGAATCAGGGACTGCGAGTCGGAGGAGAGTGCTCTCAAGACCCGTCTGGCAGGGTACAGGGAATTTTTTTGTTGTTCTCCCCAAACAGTCACAGCTAGTTGGCGGGCGAGAAACACATACAGACAAGGCGATCGCCGAAAAGTGTCTCGCCTGGTTGCACGATCAGTGTTTTTTCTATGAGTCGTCAGACAGGAATCTCAAGAGAAATATTCATTTATATCCTCAAAACTGCATAAATATGCCAATTAGACATACCTAATGACCTCCAGTGACACCATATTTAACCTTGACATTATAGGAACTGAAGGCAGGCAACATCTACTAAGTATCATGTAAACCAGAGAAACTTTGGAAATTGACATTAATCAGGCTTGAATGACCTTCAGTGAGCTCAATTCTACTGATAAATTCATTGGGACTGAAAGTAGACCAGATATACCAAGTTTCGTGGAATTCCATCGTTATTTCAAAAATCGCATTATTTATGCTAATTAGATTACATTAAATGACCTTAGGTGACCTCGACTATGTCTCATCCTTTAACCAGCCTACCTACTAGTCATCCTGATAATTCCTCGACACCTTGACAACAAAGACAGACATCAGTGAGATTCGGACAGTCAGTCAACACTCAACACTGAAGAGCGACTCAAATGATTCCTGGACCTGTACTCACCGGCTGAACTGATTTAGCACTTCATCATTGATAATACTACCCGGATGAAATATACACTAGTCTTTATGACTCTGTCCCAAGTTACCATAGCTGCGGATGAGTCCCACCTATCAGCCCCCTGATGAGGCGCGTCATTGTACAGTCATTAACCAACTCCTAACGACTCTGGGGACTGTCACTTCCTGGCCACTAGATATCCATCACAAGCCAAAACTTGGGTGCATCATTTAAAATCACAATGGCAAAAGAATGGTCATGCCAGCGAGTGGTACGTCAGTTTTCATTTCTTTGTGTGTCATTTATATGCAGTTGGTAGGTCATCCCTGTCAGAGGGTGTGTCATTTCCTGGGGTTGTATGACACATGTATCAAGTGGCTGTCCTATCACAGGGGTCCAAAAGAGGGTCACACAAATGACAGATGCAATATTGAAATACATTCACACATCTGCATATAAATTACTATCATAATAGGAATCGACTGAAGTTCGTAATACTCAGCAACATACTATATGGTTATAGCCCAGGTCCACCTAATACTTCCCATTGAAATGGAATAAACTAATAAAGTGATATTAATAAATATATACAACTATATTACAGAGATATGCTAAAAGCATTATTATTAAACTGAATAAGGCAATGTAAAAATCAATTTGAAAGACGACTATCCTTTCATTTATTCAAAATTCAGTACTTGGTTAATATTGGAATATTACAAATGATAACTATTACCATGATTCAATAAGCTGAAACTATTTTAGATTATGGAAATTGTTTGCAAAGGATGATGTTGACAATTGGTATCATGAACTAATACTAAATACAGCCTTCACACACACAACAGAGTGGAAATTACCACCTTTGTAATTAATGAAAATCAATATGTATTGCTGTGGGCGCTACAAGCCTATGATACAGGAATTCTCCAATCTACATAATTGAAATGTGTACAAGACTACCTATTGGAATCGACTGGAATACATAGTTATACATTGTGGTGTGAGGAATGTAAAAGATAAATTAGTACAGTAGGTTGGGTTGGTAAATAAAGTTTAGGATCACACAGACACATTCGTCTTTAGCTACTAAGCTGGAAGTATGGCTGTAAATACGAGACCTGAAGGAATGCAAAGGATATTGTTAGTACAGTGGGTTGGGTTGATGGATAACATTCAAGTCAACATCACAGTAACATACTCCATTTCATGGGCCAGCATCTCCCCACACTCCCTCCTCTTCGATATTTGAAAGACATCCATTAATTTCGGATACTGTAACACACACTTACTCTTTGAAATATAGCTCGTTCCCCGGCCCCAATATTTCAACCAGATCGACGCCCATGGTCACATCATTCACTGCTAAGAGGTGAAGGTAGGGCTGTGAATTTGAGGAGACTTTACCTTACACACCCGATGAAAGAAATTCTGCATCCCACCTGGATGCATCCAGTTTGAAACAAAAATACATTTATTATAGTTGAGAATTTGCAGTGAACCAGTTGTATAATGGGTTGCGGAGGCTATTCACTATCATCTGGATACATATGAGATGCAGTACAACCCCAAAAATAGTTTGTGCAAGGTCGCCAAATGGTCACACCTAACAACCTTCTATTTTCCAACCTCACTATGTTTCAATCACAGTTAAAATGAGAACACTTTGATGATCCAAACTCAGTCAGAACATAATAGTATTTAAATATGAAGACATCTTTGTCGGGACCTCTCTGTTCCATCCCCAGTCTGAAGATAGAGAGGTTGGAACCAGGGTGGTATCCACATTAGGTGTACCAACCACAGGGCTAATACAACTGCATCAAGCATTATGCTGTAGCTACTGCTAAAGGCAGGATCATGATGTAAGCGTATACAGGAATCTGCCATGGGGGTTCGGGGTGCCCACAAAATGGAAGAATATCTTTCAGCCAAATGGTCACACCTAACAACCTTCTATTTTCCAACCTCACTATGTTTCAATCACAGTTTAAAATGAGAACACTTTGATGATCCAAACTCAGTCAGAACATAATAGTATTTAAATATGAAGACATCTTTGTCGGG
>JAUOBX010163461.1:0-12226 GCA_032360705.1 Eupentacta quinquesemita
GGGCTGTGTACTGTCAACGGAAAATAAACTGGGATCGGAATAATTTGTAATGATAATACAAGTCTGAGCAGTCAACGAAATGTCTTATACTGGAACCCATATAAGAGGGCTGTTTATCACTCCCTACCTCGTTAGAGTCACACAACATGTTTTGCTCCTTTTCGTTTTCCATTTCGTTTTCCTTTTCAAAAAATGTTTCCAAGGAAAGAGGAGAAACAAGAGAATCACACGTGGGAAAAAAGAGGCAAAATGCTCTGTGCAAATGCTGATCGTGATAATTATCGCATGACTATGTGGATATGTGTAGTTTATTCAGGGAGATGTATAGATAGAGGGCAGGCTTGTCACGTGTGCTCGATTGGTGCTAACACTTTGTGTGTAATCTCCACTGAGTTCAGCTAACTGGGGCGAAAGAGAAAGAACAAACAAGTAAAATCCCCTGTGGTGCGGAAGAGTACAGCACTTCCACATCTCTGCAGCGTAAACATGAAACACTGTACCACATTTTCACATTAATTTCCCTCCCAGTTCTCAGATATTTCTATGATATAGTGTGAGTTTTCTATCATAAATGCAACGATCAACTATGTTGCTCGATTTCCACACCGGAAAATATCATTGTGAGAAGTATTTATCAGGAAATAATTTCTGGGGACTTATTGATCAAGTGATATCAAAATTTTCCAAATAGACTCCCACCAGGCTAGAAAACATGTCCGGATGTGAAATTACATTTTTTAGGTTATTCAGGATTCACATTTTGTACTGAGAAACTCAATTAGGCTAAACAAAGTCCAACATAAATATTTTCCCTATAAAGCTGTGATCAATCTTCACAAACTTCTGAGTCTACAAAGATTTCACAATTTCTTTGAAAAGAATGTTCAACGTTTTAACCCTGAAATATTGCCCTGGGCAATTGACCCAACAATTAAGGCACAATATATGTGTTCCAAGGATGCATGATGTGTCACACTGCGTGTCTTTCGCTGACAGATCATTTTAAGTCTGTGCTCCTAAGATTTGGAACAGTCTACCAGATGTTTTTAGGTTCAGCGACTATATCCACTCCCAGTCACTCCTGAGGGCCCATCTATTCCATGAAGCATTGATAACTCAGTTGAATGCACCCTATTGTTAGATTTCAGCCCTCTATAAATAACGATTATCGATTAATTGATTGGCAGATGTTCTGTAAGAATCACATGCACACCTTGTTTTGGACATATAGAATACAGACACATCATAAAAATGTTAGTTGAGAAGAAGTGGTGATAGATAGTAGAATTATTCTAGCTAACGCTAATGAAATCCACGGCATAATTGGGAAGGTCAGAGGTTAAACTACGCAGATACTACATGTATTAGTAATCTATACAGTCGAGAAGACCCAATGCTGTGCTTTTCCTTATAATCTTGCTTTTATCACAATTAAATATGTATGATAATCATTATCTATTATGATTATTATTATTAGTTATGATGGATAATATTATATTTATTCATGATAAATATGGTTTATTTCAAGTAATATTATAATTATTATCATTGATGATGAATATTATGATGATTATTATTCTTCATGTTGGATATTATGATTATTATAACAAATGTTTTTATCATTACTATCACTCACAATATTTCATTGAATTCAAGTGATTAGGGCATTCAAATTCCACTTGTTATCCCACCTCTACATATATATATATATATATATATATAAACGACAGAACCATTTTTCACTGTCTTTTCCTTTTCTGACTGGTAAAACACTGGCAAACATCAACAATGCAAACCCAACTTTGAGTGAATTGTTTCAAATGCTTGTTAATTAAATGGACTAGGTTTATGATGGTCCACAGATAGATAATTGCTTTGAAGAAATGTCAAATTAAAAAAAATTCTCGAAAAGTTGCATGGATGAGTTTTAACCACTGGGAGACAGACATCAGAACAGGGATGAGCTCAAATGATTGCCCCATCCTCTACTCTGGGACAGTGTTAGCGCTAGGATTCAAAATTTGGGGGGGAATATCCCCCGCTTCTGGAATAATTGGGGGGGATTTTTCAACAGTTGAGAGAGATTCGGGATCGCAAATCCTGAAATTCATGATAAAAGTGAACTTCTTCGACAGTAATTGATATTGTACTAGTTCTATGCCAACACTGCCCTGGGAGAATATTTACTATTATGATTCTGTTTCTGTTGTTATCATTATTATTATCATCATCATTATTATTATCACTTTCGTTGGCATCATTCACTCGATTAGACTTCATCAGAAATCTGGATTGCAGCTGTAGTATTTCCCTAATCATCACAAATGATAAGTGTTAGCAATCAACAACAGTGTTATGTTTCGCAGTCATTGTCCAATTACGAAAGTTTTCTTTTTCTTCATATTTCAATTCATATTAAGGGGAAGCACAGCATGGATTCCCTAGGAACAGGAGTGCTCATAGTTCATTACAGGCTTGCAAAAGTTTTATCAGCCACTGAAAAGTCACGAGGGGATGTTGGATCTTTCCATCTCCCTCATTGCAAATGATGACTGCATTCATCACAAGGACCACAAGGAATCTACGAGAGAACATTTTAATTCAAGAGCTTCTGAAGTGAGCGCCGATCTCTGAATAACAGTACAGATTTTTCCGCTTCCAACGCAAATATATTAGGAATACAAATTGAGAGTAGCAATCACATTTTGTGATATTTCAGAAAGGTTGCAGAGATGAGAACACATCGCAAAACCTTGGTCGCTAAATTTTTTCATTCTTTCCTTCCTTCGAATTTCAAACGAACAAGAGCCAAGCATAAATTAAGTGCATTTTTGTTGGTAATTCCATCTGTTGCTGTCATATTTCAGACAAGGAAATGACTTGAGCACTCCTGGGTGTGGGGAAGACCACTTAAGAGAAGAGGTTAGCATGAGGGTAGCACAAGGGGGGTAACAGCATGTTGGTTCTGGGAGCAATTACAATGACTTCACGCATCTGTGGTGGTTGGGTGGTGATGGTGGTGGTCCGAAGGGCAAGCCAAACGTGAGGGAGATAAAAAAATAAAATGAAGAAGAAGAGTGTGCCTCATGCCTCAGTCACATTCGCACTTGGGAGAGGTACCTATGAGACTACGCATGGGGAGAGAGGTATTATGGGAGGGTGGAGGGGCGAGTGTCATTATCCAAGCGGAGGGGGGTATCACTGTCTTAAACAGGAGGTAGCTGGGTTGGCCATATTAGGCCTGTCAAGTAGCACATAGTAGATAAGGGGACATCTCACAGCAAAGTTTCCATATGGTCAATATGGCATCGAGGTTGCCATATTTGCTCAAAATTGTATCAAAGGTGCCACATATGCCTAAAATAGTATCAAAGTTGCCACAATGTCAATCTGGCCACATGGTCAATATGGCATCAAAGTTGCCTTGTTTGCTCAAAATTGTATCAAAGTTGCCACATTGACAATCTGGTATCAAAGTTGCCATATGGTAAATAGGGTATCAAATTTGCCATATGATGAATTGGGTATCAAAGTTGTCATATGGTAAAACGGGTATCAAAGTTGCCATATGATAAGTCGGGTATTAAAGTTGCCATATGATAAATCATGTATCAAAGTTGCCATATGGTCCATTACAATTGTCCTGTTACCTTGTCTCTCTACAAATACTTTTTCTGACCCAAAGCTAGTCATGCGTCATCGCATTTTGTGTCTCTACAACCTAAGAAAGTCTGAACAAATGGACAGATACATATTTACTAATGAATCTGACCTGGGGCATTTTGTATCGTAATAAAATTGGAACAGACCCTCAACACTTCATACGCTGTGCCGGGCCAAAGCAGCAAATGTGACTGAGGCAGGATAATGCCATGAAGGGGTAGAGTAAAATCATCTAAAACGAGAGTTAGAGAGTCGTCTGGCCAAGATGTAAAATCAAGAATCAATGGATGAGAATGAATTGATGGATGAGCTGATGCGTCTCCAAGGAGCAGAAATGTGATCCCCCACCGTATGATAATGCCAGAGATTCTCTGGCAGAAAAATGAATGAATAAGATGCTTTAAATACTGAATAATTATTGACAAATCTGATTTCTAAGGTGAAATGTCTCTAATGAGTAATAAAAGAATGTGATGGAATGAGTGTGACAGGACTTTGTTCAAAAATTAAATAAAGATGGGGTTAGTGCAATGGGTATCACTCTATTGAATGTCCCCAGCATGTGCTGTGTGGGTGAAAACATAGGCTGCCATGCGGTGAGTGGGGGTGGGTGACTCGGATGTTCCATGCTATGAAGATGTCTTACTCACAATGGCAAATCTTCAACATATTTCTCTCAAACCGCTTCTTTTGTTGCATTGTTTGTTGCAATCAATTTACCTGTCGCTTAGGTTCTACACAAAAACTGCTCAAAAGAGGAAAAGTTAGATGGAACAGGTCTCCTTCAAATGCCCAAAGAAAGTTGCAGAAATAAAGAGAAGGAGAGAGAGTTTGAAACTTACAGTTCTGGCATGTCCATCTCTCTGGACTTTGGCTTTGTATTCGCGCCACGTCTCGTAGATGAGGAGAGCTGCATAAATTTTACCAACAGTGAGTTTCTCGCCAACCAGCTCTGTGTGGAACAAAAAAATGGAAGAGTGACAAAGTGCTATGAGTGACACTCTGAATGCAAGAGGTCACACGTTTGCTTCCTGCGCCACAGATCATACTTTTTTCACAGGGGTGGCTGTCTTCACAGCTGTGATGATGGGCAAGGTCTCGCCTTCCCAGTTCGGCAAACCTAATTTCTGGTGGGTTGTTTGGGCTATTTGCAGAGAACGCAGTATTTTTGGACACACACATTGTGAATCACTATGATCAATTTGCGGAATGGTGATGGCACGCATCCATAAGGCTGAGTTCACATAGAAGTATACGGTATTCGCTATACGGTATACAGTATTCGCTATACGCGATACGGGCATACAAAGGTTTAAAAGACCTGATTTTGCCCCATTGCAATAAAACAAGAACCGAAAAATTATTGTAGTTGTAATTTACCTTATTTCACCACAGCGCATCAGCTGCCACATCCGAACTTGGTGGTACACGCTGCACGAAAATCAAACAAGTACGATTCCTTCTATACTATACAATACGCAGCTATACGGCACTTCCGAATACTACACTCTTATGTGAACAGGTGTTAGGTATTATTGTTCGATTCAAGCTTTTCGCGTGCCCTCGCAAAACGTGCACCGTATACCGAATAGTATACTTCTATGTGAACTCAGCCTAAGGAGCATTCGTACATTCATCATACAAATTCCAGCTGGCCATTGATAGAACTGAACGTTGTGGATGTATCATGTTTACAAGAATCACAGAGAAGCAGCACAACACGAAACACCTCAACTAAAGATCTCCTCAGCTCAAGTCTACTTTTTATTTTATTATGTCTCCCAGGACACAAGAGAATCCATAGTCTGGAGTTCTATCGACTGACTTGCATATGTTTACCTTCACAATTTACAATGTAATTGGCTGGTCAGTCCACTACTTAACTGTCTACCAATGTCAACAGTCTCACTGGACACTGGAGATTAAGCTTCAACAGTCCGGTACCTAACTGACTGACCATATCTCATCTTCAACATGTTAACATTGAATGAGGTAATTGACCGGTCCGCACACTACCTAACCGTCAACCAATATCTACCGTCTCACAGGACACTAGCGACTAATCCTCGACCGACTGGATTGGCCCAATCTCATCTTCAACATATTAGTGGTAAATTGTAAGCAAATTATCCCACTATTCAATGATATCTGGTAGGCCTACTTTATGTAGGGCTTTATCACTGCATGCCATAAATTTCATATCAAAGCGCTGTACAGATAATCGAATATAACCCCCAATCGTTAATCAGCTCAGCACTTTGTAGTGCACATTTTCTCCCTGACGCACCAAAACCGTATGCCACATCATTGGGCCTGTCAGGGGCTCCCCAATAGTTGCAACTTGCAACCACAGCCGGCCTGAACTAGTCTCGACTCAAACTCAGATGCTGAGGACCCTGTCTTGGATTCGGAAGCTAGAGACTTGGCCTCTGACTCGGATTGGTTGGACTCAACTCCATCCCTGATGATTCATCCATCCACTAGGGTCACTGGTCTCACAGAGCAGTTTGGACTCTTCTTCAAGTTCCGATTGCACTGTTCGATGACCCTGACGCACTGCGCCCATACTTCAACCTCTGCGTTCTGCGGCACCTTAGCCATCCTCATCACCGCTACTCGTAGGGCCAACACCCTGGCATGGTCCAGTCTTTCCTTACCTCCTCGGCCGTTAACGTTACAGGTCACGCGCTCGAACTCCGTGAACATCTTCCGCATCAGCTCTCTCGCCAGATTCTTTGGTTCGCACGCGAGTGGCGCCAAGTCCAGGAGCACCGCATCGGACAGTTTATAGGTCACTACTATGCCATTTTCAAGGATTGGGTTCGCGATGACCCGCTGGAATATTTCCTGCAACGGCGTGTCATGGTTCTCGGCAGTCTGTAGGAACAGGGAGCGTGCATTCTGAGGTGTGGCAAGGACACCTCGGGCGACCACAGGTACTCCCTGGCTGGTAGTTAGTATATGCTGGGTTACCACAGGTGCAGCCAATGAGGCTAATGGGGGTACCATGTGAGTACCCACCGGACCTGCTGAGGTTCCAGACAGTGCATTCTGGGGTGTGGTGAAGGCTCCACAGACCATCGCGGGTACCCTCTGGCTGGCAGTCAGTGTATTCTGGGTTACTACGGGGGCAGTGATGGAGGCTGGGGGTACCATGGGTACTGCTGAGGTTCCGGACATTGTATTCCGAGCATTATTTGTCATCAATAACGGTGGACCTGACCTCCAGGCTGCTATTGATATGGAGGATTGGTCCCTGCTAGGCCCACTCATGGCTGCAACTAAGCTCTGCAGTTTCGTTATAGCCTCTTCCATGGACACCATCTTGTCTTCAATGGATTGAACACGCGACTCAGTGGGCACATGGTCTGCCTTGCTGCTATTTTCCACTGCCTGTGACTGCCTGGTTGTTCGTCGACGTTTACGACACCTGGATTTTCCCAGGGGCTCATCAGTGGACTTTTCCAGGGGCTCCTCAGCAGTCGGAGAAACTCCTGCGGAAGGTGTTGATACTGGTCGTGAGTGTCTCATTGTGAAAGTGTGCAAAGATGCCATCTGGAGGCGTCAATGATGTCACACATTCATTGTGTCACATGCGAGTGGCTTATAATAATAATATCCCAGTTTTATACAGCACTTTATGACTGCCTCACAGCAGCCTCAAAGCGCTTTACAGATACTGTATTACCCCAGATAATTAGTAACTTATCAATCCCGCACTTTATAGTGCACATTTCTTTCTGTTTATTCAGCATAGGCACTGCCATCATAACAACCCCTGAGGGACATTTCATTAGAATTACCACATACATACATAGTTCTGAGCTCTATCAACTGAGCTATTCCGTTCCCCTTATCTTCACTGTTCGACCATCATTATGATTAAACATCAGCACTGTGCAACAAAATTGGTAGGAGAGAAGCAGAGATCTTGCAGGGACTTGATATGATGGACCCAAACCGGGCCCTCCGTCCAAAATTCCTGAACAACCTCTACCTAAGGATCATAACATGAAACTTCAAAGAACATCGATTGAAGCTTGTTGGAGGACATGCATTTCAGGTACCATTGTGTGGAATTTCAAGTGGGACCTTGGGCCAAAAATTCCTGAACACCCCAATTCCACATGATGGGCCCCAGGGCCCACAACTGGCCTCTGGCCCAAAATGCCTGATGGCCCATGACTTGGTCATCATTGTCACCAAGTTCATAGTTATCCATCAAAGGTTGTAGGAGAAGAAGCAATTTGAATCAGTTGTGGACAGACACGTACGTAGATAGATAGACATGCATGATCACAATAGCTCACCTAGCCATATGGCTAGGGTGAGCTGAAAATAACGTTGAGCAAAATCTGACATTTTTCATAAAGCATTTCAATTTTACCCGCCCAATCATGAATATTAATGACACCGACACAAGAACCAACAGGAACTTCCTACCCAATAGACCCATATGGCTCATTTTCAAGAATATGTATGGAACATAACAAGAACGCAACGATGCGATTCCTTGCCTCATTAACCTGAAAAAGATTTCCAACACAATAAATAATGATGACATTAGATCTAACTAACAAACAATGGGAATCATGTGCTCCATATGGCCAACCCACAAACTACAGTAAGCATGACATCTTTGCATTTCTCCATCCGCTAGTTATGGCGTTTACAAGGTTTCAGTCTTTCTCTGTTGATCCCAGGTGACCTTGCACCGGCTTCAAAACAATGGATAACATATGCTCCACGTTGCCAACCGACATACCAATTATGAAGTCCCTGCACCTTTTTGTTCACAAGCCATAGTGTTGACAAGGTTTCCAGACTTTTACCTCTGTTGACCCCAGGTGACCTTGGATCGGACCCAAAAACAATAGGGCTCATGTACTCCAGAGAGCAAACCTAAATACCAAGTATGAAGTCTGTGCACCTTTTCTCTCACTAGTTATCGTGTTTACAAGGTATTTGGACTTCGACCTCTGTTGACACCTGATGGCCTTAGATGGGACACCAAAACAATAGGGATCATGTACTGACCAACAACCAACATACATACCATGTGTGGAGTCTCTGCACCTCTTCGTTCACTAGTTATCGTGTTTACAAGGTTTTTTAAAACTTTGACCTCTGTTGACCCCAGATGACCTTGGATGGGACCCAAGAATGATAGGGATCATGTACTCCATATGACCAACTTGCATACAAAGTATGAAGTCTCTGCACCTTTTCTGTATACTAGTTATTGTGTCTACAAGGTTTCCAGACATTGACCTCTGTTGACCACAGATGACCTTGGACCGGACTCGAAAACAATAGGAATCATGTACTCTATATGGCCAACCTACATACCAAGTAAGAAGTCTCTGTATCTTTTCCTTCACTAGTTATCTTGTTTACAAGGTTTTTGGACTTCGACCTCTGTTAACCCCAAATGTTCTTGGACCGGACCCAAAAACAATAGGGATCATGTACTCCATAACCTACATACCGAATATGAAGTCTCAATACTTTTTCGTTCATCAGTTATCATGTTCACAAGGGGCGTAACATACACACACACATACGCACCATCGCATAGATTCCATCTGCCTCCGGCATGGAATCAAAAACAGTTCAAGATAACTGTATATAGACCTCCAAACGTTGTCCTTTTCATCAATTTATGGTTATTCATCAGAGGCCTACAATGATCATCTTCGGTAAGGGAAAAAATGGATTGATTATTAGGAATGGATAATTCTGCAAAATTCTTCCCGATATACTGTGATGTGGGACGATTCATTTACACTCTAAAAAATAATGCCTAGCCTACAGGAATTAAAGACAGACTGTAAAGACTGTTTCAAGTGTAAACACTTTCTTAAACATAGTCATGGCTACATTTTATGAACACCTTCATAAGCTTAAACACTGTATGTCCAATTTGAAACACAGGTGTTCATGTCTGAACACCTGTGTACCATTTCTAAACACCTACATTCCACATTATAGCCTAAACATAACATTGATAAACACATTTTTGACCTAACTTCCCAAATACTTTTTTTTACAGTGCTATTCTGAACATTAGTTCGACCATGTGTTATCGTTCGTTCGCTTGAAAACTGGCCAGAGTTTCACATTCTTCTTTTCATGACTGCAAATTTCATTTAGCTGAAGAAATTCATAACAATTATTATTCTTCAGAAATGTTCACCACAGCAGGATGTACGGATGTAAAACAATGAGAACAAGGAAGATTATGACAACGAAACAATGGAAACTTTCATACGTATATGTCTAGATACAGACCAGCAGCACAGTACGCAAAATATGCAACTGATCTACAGAAGTCAGTAGGCCTACTGCATGGGATAATGAGAAAACTGACGACGGGTTCATTCTCATGGCAGTAAATGAGAGTAGGGCAATTGAATGAAATGAAAAGAGTCATGTGCAGGCCATATGTCACTGGGAAATTGAGAATGTCAAAACAGCTCATTCGATACCCCCCGCCCTCTCTTTTAACGTTTTGTTTACATCACTATTATTTTGTTCTTCTTCAACATCCATCTTCTCTCCTTTAACTTTCTCTCCCTCCTCGCTTTCCCTCTTCCCTCTCTGGTTGGCCTTGGCAGTGTGCTCCTTCAGTTGGTGTCGCAGATGGCGGTTGCCAAGATCGATGATGGACCGAAGACGCTTCCATTCTGCGTCAACTGCTTGCGGTGTCGGCATCGGCGCATATTTGAACACCAACCTCCGTATCTCCGACAGCCTGGCCCGATCCAATGGTGTCTTACCATGCCGACCCGCAGTGTTCCCACTCAACCTCTCATGGTTGGTGAAAAAGCGCGGCATCAGCCTCCTGACCATAAGTGCCCGGTCCAATTCACATGATGAAATAATTTGAGAAACGTCAGTGTTGGTGCTGCTGGTTGGCGACACAGGGGACACGGGAGCCAGAATGCAGGCACTGTCCCGGAGAACGTGGAGTGACGACTCATTTGGAGCATTATTCGTCATCAATAACGGTGGACCTGACCTCAGGGCTGCTGTTGATATGGAGGATTGGTCCTTGCTAGGCCCACTCATGACTGCGACTAAGCTCTGCAGTTTCGTTATAGCCGCTTCCACGGAAACCATCTTGTCTTCAAGGGATTGAACACGTGACTCGGTGGGCCCATGGTCTGCCTTGCTGCTATTTTCCACTGCCTGTGACTGCCTGGGTGTTCGTCGAGGTTTATGACACCTGGACTCTTCCAGAGGCTCCTTGGGGGACTTTTCCAGGGGCTCCTCAGCAGTCAGAGAAACTCCTGCGGAAGGTGTTGATACTGGTTGTGAGTGTCTCATTGTAACAGTGTGCAGACATGCCATCTGGAGGCGTCAATGATGGTACACATTCATTGTGTCCGATGCCAATGGATTATAATAATAAAATCCAGGTTTTATATAGCACTCTAGAACTGCTTTACAGCAGTTTCAAAGCGCTTCACAGATATTACTCTAGATCATTAGCACGGACATTGTCACTGTCTGCTGAGGGACATCCCATTAGAACTGCCACATACAGCACAATAACGCCTGGGTAGACGAGGCTACAGAAAAGCCTGCCCTCGAGATTCAAACTGGCCACTTTCTGATCCCCAGTTTTCAGCTCAACCAACTGAGCTACAGTATTCCGATACCCTTATCCCCACATCACACTCTAAAACTGTAAGTGTAATGAACTCCCTTATCATGGTGTGAATCTCCAAAGTCATACACTATCAGCTATGGTGCTATAAAAGTATGCGGACAGTGAATTCAAAATGGAATGAGTACATTTTTGTGACACCCTCATAAATTTATGCACCCAAATTTCTAGACAAAGTTGTATGATGTTGAATCAATTATTCTTCCCAGGAAGTTAACTTTTGCTTTCAAACATCAATGGAAGTGATCACAAACTGTGAGGAATTTGTTGATTTTCTTAGTTAGGATGACTCTTTGAGGGTACCTACATGTTGATATGACAATAATTACAGTTAGTAGACATCACGAGTGCCTAATACGACATCGCATCTTGCAACTGCCTAGTACGACATCGCATCTTGATTTATATCTCGCACTGGAACGTGACAATGTAACAAATCGGAACTGGTATTGTCCAGTAGCCAACCAGGCATTCAGCTTGTTGGACACCATTCTACAATCTGACTGAAATCCCACTGTTGGGAAAAACATGTCTGTGAATGGGTAAACTAGGAAACTGGACAATATAGAACTTTTTCACATTGATGGCATTATGGCATGCTCAAAGCGCTTCACAGATATTACCCCTGATCATTAGTGACTAGTCAAACCTGCACGTTATATACTGGGCATTTCTCTCTGTTCTTTCCTGATGAACAAACACTGTGTATCAGGTCATCGCAGTGTGAGATTTGAACGGTCGTCTGAGACGACCGGATTGTCCGCCGGACAACCAGAACTGAATTTCAGGTTGTCCCTCGGACTACCACAAAAACAGACAAGGCGATCGCCGAAAAGTGTCTCGCCTGGTTGCGCGATCAGTGTTTTTCTATGAGTCCTCACGTTTAAAACT
>JAUOBX010163572.1:0-12225 GCA_032360705.1 Eupentacta quinquesemita
TCATGAAATAGCATTATTCGGTCGTATGAGCTAAATAACACATCCATCAGATGTATAAAGGATGTTATGCAAGTTATGGACACATGGCATTCCAATAAACATACAGGTTGTACTGCAATCTATTTTCTTAGGGTTCAGGCAGCTCTGTGTAATTGAAGTGTTATTTTCGACACGCATCAAACACACACATAGGTTCCATGCGTATCATTCTAAACTAATAGAGTGAACAAGCAGACCATATTGAGCTATTGAACAGCAAACCGTGCCACCTGC
Source organism: Eupentacta quinquesemita (assembly GCA_032360705.1). Taxonomy (NCBI): domain Eukaryota; kingdom Metazoa; phylum Echinodermata; class Holothuroidea; order Dendrochirotida; family Sclerodactylidae; genus Eupentacta; species Eupentacta quinquesemita. The sequence goes on from JAUOBX010163572.1 coordinate 274, forward strand.
CACACGATGAAAGTAATATCAACAATGTTAGGAAACTAAAACAGTACCCTATGGTAAGGCTTAGTAAAGAGATATATTTTCTCTCAACATTACCGGCTCACCATAACTTAGTATGCCTAATCAGTGTTTCTGCTCGGATTTGTAATGTGTATATATTATGCTGTTAATGAGCCCAAAGATGCTCGTATATTGAATGAAGGTGCACGGAAGAAAACTGATCCAAGCTCATCGGGAAATATCCTTTGATGATGCCCGCACGTTACTCATGGGAAATTACGAAATAAGCTTTTATCGCAAGAGCAGAATTGATCTGCCTTTTCGGACTTTATTTAGATGTAGATGTTCTCTCTCAATATGTTTGCGCAACACTCTACTTCCGTGGTTGTGTCTAGCCGTGAACGTAGATAATGTTGATCCCATGACTAGGCCTGGGCTAGTTGTAGTGGTGTATAGGCCTTGATCACATTCATCAGGTATGATTTTCAACAAAAGTGTTGGCAATCATCGTTGGCCTTGCCTAATTCCGTTTGTTATCGGTTTGTCAGTAGATCCTAGGTCGTAACAAAGCATGCCACGAGTGTTTTGCTTAGGGTTTTAAAAATCCAACGGAGAACCTGAAATAAATAAATTAATAAAACCACGCTAGAGTCAGAGGTGCGCTATGATAGTGATCTTATCAGTCACTCCACCTCCTCTGGACGACGGGAAACAGTCTGGTTCGTGGGAATTCTCGATCCACTCTTTGATTTCATCAATCAATCTCTTCCACCGTCTGTCCGATCTCCTCCTCACTGCACATCGCCTTGGAAGTTATAGTTTTCGATATCACGTAGAATATAGATACATGATTATACCATCATAATTTGTTTCACTGTGGGCAGTATGTCCCGATAGTGAGAAATATGTTACGATATTCGACAGTTCTGCCAACCTCGTCATTTGTGATGTGGTCGGTGTTCAAGATGCCAAGGACTCTTCCAATTACTAATGGCTATAATAACTAACTGTTTTATTCGTAATTCTGTGGTAATACTTACTAGTGTACTTTTACTTTCGAATTCACTCAAAAACGATGTTCCACGTTTCAACATATCAGTACCTCAAAAAGACTCATCTGGAGTAACTGTGTACATGTTTTTGTTTGTTCTGCGAAGATCTGCTAAAGTATATGTGCTAAGGTATCAGGACATACCTATCAGTTTCATTAATAAATGTAGAATACAACATGGTCAGCTAGGCTCGATTCTAGAACATAAAATGTGAGACCCAACGTCAGATATAATCTTTCACTTGCAGTATTTTAGAGTTCATTATTACAACAGAGTCGAAAAAATGATACGCAAAGTAAAGCAACCTGAAGAATAGTTTTGTGTTAACGGCAACATACAATAATAACGTTAACCGTTAAATACTTTTAGGTAATCTCCTTCGGCATTGCATAACGACCATGTAATAATTGCTAATGTGCCATGGGTTGGTATTCCATTGTAATAAAAATCTCGCAATTCTGGGAATCTTCTCAACATATTTCGACGGACATAGTTGCTGAGTTTCTTGTTCTTTCGAAATCAACTGTCGATTCATATGGAACCCATGAGATGCTCCAATGTTTTTATCGAATGCCTATGGAGCAGCACCTTATACTTGTTATCAACCGTCGTCACTAAATATCATTTGCTGCTTCAGACTCTTTGGAGAACATTGAGGAAGAAAGTGGATACTTTATTGGAGGACATATCTAAGCAGCAAGTGTTCTATCATTGATTAAATGAAATTGATATTTGAGTATAACCACATGTACTTTAAGATAAAGGTAAATGTATTATTGTGGTACTATATCGGATCTGTTTTGACTAGAGGAAACTGATCCACCTCCACGAAGGTCGCAGGAAGATTGAATCCTATACTATTCATTTCAGTCGATTTTATCTGGATCGTTCACCTCCAGAAAACTGGTTGGGTACAGGCTTCCAGGGTGAATCAATATCAGGATTGTGCATGTTTTTCAGATGTAAGATGATAGTTTATATCGAACCCTCTGTAAAGTACATGCTGAAACTGTAACCACATTATTTCTGTAATGTTGGATATATATCCTTACTCATACATTATTCATCGCCCCCAACTGAATCATCTCAGCGATCACACTCTTGATCATACAGTTGGAATGTAGGTTATACACTGTGTGGGGGGTGAGGGCACCTGAACTGTCAATAACATAAAATGTAATCTTCCTGCCATAGGGGACATCCTACTGATGGGCAAAGGGCACTCATTATGACATTACCATGATATATTTTGCCACGCATTGTATAGGTTTTTTATGGTTTACTCGCCAGACACGTGTACCGATCACATACAGCACTCTCGTCAGCTGCGAACTCTCACCAGGACACGGACCGAAGCAATACCTCTGAAGCGTGACCTCAATGCGAAGGAGATGGTCCTTACACGCAAACGGCAACATACAAGTCACCATCCACTCATCGTGAATGCACCTTGCTCAATGCAACGCGGACTTGAAGCGGTAATCTCTGGATTACAAACTCGACGCGCTAGCCAACCAGGCTACCACGCACCTTATATTTTAGTTTCATGATAAGCTGGTCTAGGACGCCACTGAAAGTGCATCAATGAACAGTGCCCGTGTTGATTGTGGATGAACACCTGCAATGACTCGCCTTCTTCTCTCAACTAGTGCTCAGGTGATATCGAGGCAGGGGTGTAACAAACCCCAACCAGCCCCGGGACCCCCATTTTACATCCCCATCCGATGACCAGTGAAACCCAGGATCTGACCACTTCCTGAGATACTGGAGGAGACGACGGTCTGAGGTCCAACGACGTTCACTCTGTACAGTTGTAGCGGTCCAACTCCTAATTTTATTAGCGTTTATTTAGAGGCGTTTAGCATCTGAGGATATTATGGTTTTGGGGCTGTAGCCGCCGCCGTATCCACCGCCGCCGCCGCCGTCTCCGCTGGAAACTTTAGTGGTTAGCGCAATAACCATCTGACGCTTAGTCCGATCGATTCGAAACTTGATACACAGGTCCGTCCTAGTAAAATCTCCGATGGGTTCGACAGTGTGTCTTCCTGCATGTCTGCTGCCCTCTATTTTGCATTTCTCCGCAAAATAATCAAGTTTGTCCGATTTACATGAAATTTAGTGGGTGTGAACCGGTCATCGGAGGTCAAATGTGCGTAACTTTGTCGGATTTGGACGAAACTCGGTGGGTGTGGACTCCTGTTAGTCCTGCAAAACATGGCGGTCATTATGAGGTCACAGGAGGTCAAATGTGCGCAATTCATGCATTTGTCCTAACTTTGTCGGATTTGAATAAAACTTGATGGATGTGGAATATAGTTGGTCATGAAAAACATGACAGTCATTTCAAGGTCACTGAAGGTCAGAATTCGTTTCTGAACTTTGTCGGATTTGAATGCAACTTGGTGGATATAGACTTTAGTTGGTGCTGAACAGTGTCATTCCAAGGTCAACCAGGCATGATTTATGCAACTTTCTGATCATCAAGGGTGCATATCCATAATTAACGCGGGGATATACACGTGGACGGTCTACCGCCTGCACATGTCTAGTTACTATATGGCAACGCCAGCATTTCGCCATCCTCGCCATTTTGCATGCCCCATGCTTCTTTCATTTCTCGTCGAGCTGCCGTGGAGTACGCATCGATGTGATATCTCATATTCTACTATTTCCCTATATTCATCACAACTATATATGTTCATATAACGTATGCAAAGTCGTGCTAACATTTGCGAGTTCACAGACACGACAGCCAGTCATTATTCCAGCCTAGGCCAATCATGTATTCATTCAAGGCTACACAAGTCATGCCATTTATACAGCCATTTATTCCCGTTCAATACTATTATCGCCATTAGGCACCGCTATCAGTCTAATAGGAGCACTGTCGTGATTAAAGTAGCAGTATTCGAGCGAACCTCGGGATATTCGATACAATACTACAATAATAACTGGGTCTAGTCCAAGTACGGTTATAGGATAAGTGGCGCAGTCAGTCTCCTAGCTTGCGCCATTCAAGCTTATCCTGTCAGCTATTACACCCGACCTAGGATTGCGCCTTCATTCGGGATGCATATCTCCTCATAAACTCCAGTTTATCGAGTATATTTATGCAACTAGCCACTCAACGTTACATGCAGGCCTTAACCAGTCTAGCAGCGGTTTTAACGAAGATATATAATATTGCCACGGCAATTATTTAGTCCTACGAGCTCATTCAACCAAGCGCATATTGCTGGCATAGTCACAATCACATTTAAATGTGGAGTCAACTTGCTACCACATTACCAGTATTAGAGATTTGTTAGGTTCACGCTGTCTCTAGTCTTTTGTTCTTTGCAGGGTCCTTGCCAGCGGTTTGAGATGGAGGCATAGTCATCGGCTCACATGACACGGTGGATGCCAGTGCGTTTAGAACATTCTGGTGTGTCTTCAGGGTAACATAACGGTGACATGTAATCGAAAATGTCAATTTAAATATAATAGTTGTTGAATCTTGTTATCCTAGCTATATGGGTTATGCGCACAGTCATATCCCTTTGATTGTGAGATTTGATGATGGTTTCGAAATAGTTGCCATAAATGGAAAATAGAACCGAACTTCATTTCATATTGTTACGTAATCTTAGACGAATCTTGTAAGCCTGATAACCTAACTTTCATATTTGAAGCTGTGTTATTCAGTGAGGGCTTCGAAGGAATGTTGTAAAAAACAAACTATTGTGAAAAGGTTTTCATACTTAGTGCTGTTCGCCCAGGGTTGTGCCTTCAGATCTAGTTCTCTTCTTGCAAATCGAACATCAATCATTGCTGAATCATCTACAGTTATTCGTTACCGAGTGAGGAGCGGAAACTATGAATACTATTGATAATTAGGGTGTCAGACGACAATCTGGATTGGTGTGAAGGCTAGGCCTCGATAAGCCTAACGAGACGAGCCAACGGTCAGCCTCAGACTTGTCAATTCACCTGTTTTGAACTTGTTTCAACATTTTACTTCTGGGTTTAAAAGACTGAAGATCGTGTGACGACATGTAGCTTTTCAAAACTTCGATTGATGTCATCAATATGCAGATATGAATAACACCTTATGAGATAACTCTCAACTATGTCCTACTTCAGATATATCTTGTTGCTGCTTTGTTTCCTTGGGAAGAAGGAAGTTGATACGTTATCGAAGGACATATTTAAATAACATGTTGTCTTATTGACTTGACGTCAATATTATCAGAGAATATTTACCCGCGTATTGGTGGGCTACTATTTCAGCCCGGTCTTAGCAGGGGAACTGATCCATTGGGCAATTCCGTGCCATGGAGATCGGACGAATCAACTTTGCCGATTCGGGCATCGATTTTGTGACGCCACAGAACCACGAGTAGTTCGCTGACCTCGCTTTCCGGGAGCATTGTTACAGTTTCGTATCATAAATGGGCTCCTCATCCTGAAAATCTGTCGGATATTTTGACCAAATCTGATCCGATCGGTCTGTTCAACAATTGGTTTTAATGTCAATTGATCCATGGAATCTAATTTTTGCAGGAAACAATCGAGCAATAATACAGTTTAATGTTTACAATATCTCCGCCAACATTCCAAATTAATCCGTGATAACCACAGGAAAGTGACGATCGTTCGTAAAATTCCTCACCCAAGGTCAGATAAGTTTGTCCCGCCTCCATGGTACAAAATTCTGACATGTCTGTCATTAGGGATGAAATGTTGAATACAAACGTAGGCCTATAACTTCATTCGATAATAGTGAATTATATCTGTCGTCCTATTTCAGGACGAAGGTACAGACAAAGTATATCTCCATCATTCGTACTAACTATAGGAACCTTCAGACTACGTTACTACATGTGTATATGCTACGTTGCATTTCACGGATAAGTCATCCGGTTATCCCAATAAACGCCCCTATTTGCTTATCTAGTTTGACGAGATCTGATATGCAGTGGGCAAATTGATCGTGTGAGTAAATGGCAGTGTTGTTGAAATCAGTCTTGAGACCTGATATTGTCGATCTCGGCCACAGGGCCGATTCAAGTATTCGACTCGAGTATTTACACTCTTGGCCGTTTTGAAGTAACTATGTACTGAATAAATTTCCCATATCATCTAACAGGATGTGTACTTAATGTTTGAGTAAATATATCTAATAATATCACCCAGAGGCTGTTCAGGTTATACGAGCGGCAAATTTTGAACTGAGTAGTTGTTGAAGGTCAAGTGCTATATTGCCGTTAGCACACGTTCTTTTCTATATAGTGAAATACACAGATAACAATACTATGTGTTATGGTTATCTTTGTCCTATTATATCAGTAGGCCTGTCGGATGAAAATTAAAAAGCTGATGATGCCTGGAGTGTAACGCGGTAATCATGATAAAAATATATCTTACTGTCCTTGCCCAAAGGGAAAATCTTGTCACTAATTGAAGTTTTCAGATCCAATAAAAACAAAAAATGCAAGGAAAAAGGTATATATCATTGTAAAATAATTGTCCACTGTCTTGTGATTCTTTCATCATTTTACGCCTTCGAATCAATGGATACAACTACATAATATACGATTTGTTTATAACATGAACTAGTATAGAGGATTGGAATCAGTGAAACCGAAGAGAATGTCAAGTGGCAGTCCCTTCACCACCCTCATCCGACCATCAACCACGTTGGGTATACTTAGACACCCCATAGTGAATATTATGAGCACTTTCGCGAATATGATGAATACATGATTTCAATATCAAATTGATTTAACATCACCCTATTGAACGCCGATGCCGACAATACATACGTACGAACTAGATATTCATTGGGAGCGCACATTTTCTAAACATGTATTAACGAACGCAACAGGTTCCGTTAAACTTATATACGTAGGAGTAGGAATCAACATGATTCATATCTTAGTACCGGTAGGCCAAGCTAGACCATGTGTATTTATTGATAAATACGTGGTACAACAATTTGGTTGGTTTGACATAATGCAAATGCTAATCATCTTAGAATGAACGAAGATCTGACATTGTTTTTTTGTTTCGAGATAAAATTTGGAATTGCTGCACAGTTTCCACGTCTGGAATAATTTGTTAACATGCAGTGCAAATATACGCAGGGGTCGCTCCGGTGAATTGCCGGCAATAGGCATATTCCTCTCTTCAAGATCGCACGATATTCCTTTACCGCATTTTAGCCTACATAAATTATACCTGTCTCCCATTATTCTTTACATAACCACCAAAGTTGTCTACATATATATAGATGTACTGCCTCGCGGCGTACCGTACGGTCCGAGTTTGTGAACAAACATTGCCTCATTGGTAGCAGGAAAAATACATGCACACAGATCAACTAAATTTGGCATATTTTAGAGTATTCGATGAAACATGACTTTTAGCAGGACGACTTATAGCAATTTCGTTAACTTTAATTCGTTAGCTTTGTGCCTGGACAAAGGAAATCTGGTACTATCTATCAAATTCAGCAGGAGTCAGACGAATCGTACCAATATGCTGTTCTCGGGTTAGGAAAATGTTGACTGGTTCCAAGCCATGAACAAATCACGGCGATAGAATAGAGAACACAATCAGTAGGACAATGAACGATGCGTATACACTGTAAAAACTGTGTTCAGAGTTTGGGCGCTTCTCTGAGCACATTTAAAAGCAAATTCGTAAACACGTTCAGAAGTTAAACACGGCATGTCCAATTTGAGAATAATAGTATTTGATTGCTAAACGCCTTATATCCGTATTCTAAACACATCGTTGCTAAACACTTATTCGACCCCACTCTTTGACCAACTCTTTTACAATGTGCCTTTGGCGGTAGAGGTGCCGTACGCGGCAAACGTCCCCTATAGTCTCTACTGTATAAGAATGTTGCAGTAATTACATGAGCAGACTATGATTCGGTAGTAGGCCTACCATGAACCCAATATTTTCAGAAAAACGGTATCAAAAGTATTGCAATAATGTTAGGAAAAGTAAATTTGCGGATTTTACAGTACTAGAACAGAAGTGTTACACTCGAAGAACAGACGCAGATGTTCATCTTGTTATACTATGTTCTACTTAGGCTATTTCATGAATGTATACAAGCATACAGTTCTACCCTTGTCTTGGTCGTTTATTTGCATTAGTGATATTCCGTTGTTTCTACTGCATTCATCCACTCCAGTATTTTAACAGTTTCCCCCATTTTTTCTCCTGCAAGTTCAGGTACATGGCTTATTCCAAATTTTCGATGGATCAGTCTCAGTTAAAAGAGACTGGCGCCATCATTCCTACAATTCTACAGACTCATTAGTGGGCACACATCCAGTCAAGAAATGAAGTTTTTACTCGACATCGTTCTTCAGCCATTTAGTTGTATCTCATTTTTCTTTACTATTTAAACTGAAAATTCTAATAAGTCACGTATCCAGAAAACTTATGTTCATTTATAGGAGATACAGTATGTCGAAGTTGTTTTTCCCTCCAACTGTCCAAATATTAGGGAAAATGTGCAATGCTGCGGAGTGGACACAAGGACTAATGATGGACTCCAGACAGAAGATTCAATTAAATGATACAATCGTTACTAGCATCAAACTTCTCCCTGAATCAATTCCATTTCCAGTTTACTTTATGAGGCAGTGATGTATAGGCCTATCAGAAGGAGCTGTTAATACATAGTGTTCAAAAGAAATAAGTCTTGACATCGAGTATACATGCGGAATCCAAATGTTCATTAACGGGGTTCGTTTACTTTATTTCAATTCTGCAATTTCAGGGAGGTCAGGTAACCCCGGTTATTTGCCTACAGTATTCAGACGCCACCCACGCGACCAGAGCAGAGCAGAACCAGGGAACAGAACCCATGTTAACCACAACTGCAAGAACAGCTTGATGCTAATTGATTACATAGATTCATACTTGGGAATACAAGTTGCTTTGTAATAGTTACTTCCGTTCAGACACTCTCCCGTCTGTACTGTTCTGTTCACCTTGTAATCCGGATATATATGAGTAATTTACTTACTTACTTACTTACTTACTTACTGCTTACTGGTCCCATAACACACCAGGGCCGTAGGGGCACTGCAATAGTGAACGTATCAGCCGTCTCCACTCCTGTCGTTCATGAGCAACAGCCTGGGTTGACGCAAAGCTCATACCGGTCCACTCCTCAATGTTGTCGGCCCAACTCTCCCTCGGTCTGCCCCGCCTTCTCTTCCCTTGCACATTTCCTTGAAGGATTATTTTCGACAACCCGTCAGATCTTGTCACATGTCCGTACCATCCTAATTTTTTTCCTTGACTGTGGTCAGTAGGTCCTCATAGTGGAGAATATGTTGCTTGACGGTGTTGCATATTTCTTCATTCGTGACATGGTCGGTGTATGATATGCCAAGGACTCTTCTGATGCACCTCATCTCCACAGCCCGAATCCTCTTTTCCAGCTCCGCTGTAAGAGTCCATGACTCACAGGCATACAGGAAGATCGATAGAACGAGTGCATGGAGGAGGTTTAGCTTGGACTTCAGGGAGATGTTTCTGTCCTTCCAAATTGGTTTCAGCTTTGCTAGTGCTGTTCTGTTCACCTTGTGATGTCTTTATTCTGACTGACGGAGGGTTGGGTAATTTACCATCTACTAATTGTGTGCTCTTATCAGATAACCGGTATGTTGATCGGTGGAGAGAGATGTACCCGTGGAATCCACAATGTCACTCGAAACTGTGAGTTATGGGTTTTCGGCGCTGGGACTCAAATATATTATAAAGACTGATTCGCTTTGATTTACTACCTGATTGAATGAAGGAAGAACGTCTCGATAAGTGAACGGGAGTATTGATAGTCATTTATAGTCGAATGTGACGTTAGAGTGAAATGACAGCAACTAATGTAACATGCTGAGAAGTGTGTACCGGAAGATTAAGTCAAGTACAAGGACGTTAGACTGCGTTCTGCCCACAGTCCTGAAGGTATTATAATGACTAGTTGATTTTCCTTAAGTGAACATGAATAATGATAAGTCGGCCGATGATATACGTATGATAAATGCAGAAAATCATTCATATTTGGTACATTATTCCTAATGACAACGTTAGCAAGTCATGATCCGAGTGGGATGGGTTAGCATATAATATACCAATGTTAGACAATAATTGAATAACATATTCAAATGCAGTTTTGTTTGTCTGTATGTTTCGTGATGATTCCAGAATTTATTCTGACTGACAGAGGGCTGAGTGAACTAATTGTGCTGCAGGCTTGGACAGTACTATCAAGACATACATCAATCTATTATAGATGCAACCTGTACTAAACACTCATCGACATATTCCTGTACTATATGGATCCCGCTTAGGAACTGCCGTTATTATGTTTCCACTAACTGAAAATGTTATGGCGTTTCTGCAAAAAGTTCGCTACCTGCCGTCATTTTCTCAATAAGAACGCACAAGACGTTTCATTGGGAGCAACAGCAACAGAAATTATCCCTTTATTGATAAGTCGCAGTATGACTGTTTTTTCAAGAGGATCCTAACATTAACTAACAGTACAGTGAAGTGTAATGTGATCGTAGATCAACATTTATTATCTGTTATATATTTAAAAATATGAAGTCTGAATAACGAGTCACGATTTTAAGTCACCTTGTTCCTTCCCATACTTGAACAAGTTGATATGAAACTATACCTTACATCACAAATGTGACGTATTTGTAGGGACCGCTGCTGCTCCATATTTTGAACGCACACATTCGAGCGTTACTGAATGACGTATCAAGGCAACACGTGCAAGACTGTTAATCAAGTCATTTACAACTTTAACTGGGTCGTCCATCTCATAGGATACCTGACCCCGAACGTGAATCAAATTCAAATTTGATCACGTAAAATTCGATTGATAACACTGATCGGGACTCTCAACCCACGAGAAGATGGAAGGATATGCGAAGGAAAGAAATGACCGAAGGCCAGTTTTTCTGTTTCCATCCATTAGTGCTCTGTTTTTCTAATGGCAACTGATGCACAACAATTGAAACCCTAGTAATTATCACTGATGAGAATTACCATATTATCTGAACATTGTGGAACTTTTGATTCCCTACCAATCACTTGGTCTCATATCTTAGTGATGTTATAAAGTCAGTTGAATAAAATTTTACTATCCAAGATTTCGACATTCTCAATTTATCATAAGAACAAATAATTGAGTCTATATGAGTTCTCGAAGACCCAACCTGCAGTAATATTCGACACTGTGCAAATTTCGACTTCTCAAATGGACAGGGAATTTAGCCCATGCGAGACTCACGACCACAACATTTAGGTTTTTTCTTATGTCTGTGAAAAAATCGATATATGGATGTTATATATCGTTCATTACCATATACATTTAATACGATGGGAATTAATAACATGTCCCTGTCTTCCAGTCAACTCGATGAAAAGCAGATGACAAGAGCTCATGTATCAGTGCATGTAACGACTTATTACTCGCAGAAACTGTTCCAAACTTCATCATATAAAGATTAAAGTCAAGGTGGGCTACACACATAAATGGACGAGAAAAAGTTGATCGGCAGTGTCTCTCTAACTGGACAGGCCAGGACATGTCAGAGTCTCTCACTACATGGTCTACAGGCATATCTCACGAAGTGTAATGCCGATGTAGGCTACGCACATGAACAACGAGAAAAACCTGATTAGGCCTGGTCATGGCAGACTACCACACCAATAAAAACAAAACAAAAATACGAATAACAAAATTGCACGGAGAAGGAGTTCAGCGTCCGCCGACTGTGACTGAGTGTGCAAGTGAAATGATCCCAGACAGCACATATGATTGGTACAACGTTGGCACAACGTTGGCAATGGTTGGCAAACGTAGGCTAAGCGTTGT